>JAOWMA010000067.1:0-178215 GCA_025962755.1 Colletotrichum tropicicola
ATATATAAATAAAAGTAAAATTAAATAAATATTAGTTAGTTATTATAAAGACTTTTTAAAAGAGATATATAGTATTATTAACTAAGCTAGAGGTTAAGATGGGCGGAGGGGGTAGGGGGTAGGGGGTAGGGGGTAGGGGGTAGGGGTAGGGGGTGTTAGATAGTAGTTTTGTTAGCTTAATTAAATTAATCACACAAAATTTCACACTTCGCCAGGCACGCCAACGCCAGGATGGCGCCAGAAAACCCTCGTCTTCTTTTCCAGCCTCCATCACAGACAAGACATTGGATTTGGAAGGCACCTTTCCCCCTCCCCTCAGCACTCTCCTCCACTCCACTGTCCAATCCACTTGGCGGAGACCGAGTCCGAAGACCTCACTGGGCCGGGCCTCACCCGGCGATAGGAGCAAAGCCCAGCAAGTCCCCGAAGCAAGATCCATCGTCCGGCTTGCTGGGAACGCCAACCTACCTTACCTTACACTAAACTTAGTCGCCCAGTTCGCCACCGCCCGCACAGGCTGCTGCTGCTGCTCCTTCCCGACGGCAGGCGGCTCGTGCTTCCCTCACTGCCTCGGCCGACCGCACGGTGCAACGCAACGAGAAGACAGCGGCAAATCCACCACCGTCGGGTCGGGTCATGAGGCGGCGGAGAGAAGGAAAATAAAGTGGAGAGGCGTCAGGCAGCCTGTGCCTGTGCCTGTGCCTGTGCCTCTTTTCTTGGACGGCGAGGAGAGGAAGCGGCGCGATGCCCGACGTCGAGCGAGTGCCAAGACCTCACAGCCAGCTGCCCGCTGTCCTTTGCTGCGAAATGCTTGGCTGGTGTTGGGCTTTGGATGGATTCACTGTGGCCCCCCGGTGATGGCGCGAGAAATGGACCGAAGTACGAGCGGGCCTCGAGAGTGCCCATTACGGGACCCTTTGGCGATCGCATTGAGGGGGAAAGAGGAGGTGAAGGCTTGCTGCGCCGGCGAGCCAGTCAGCGCCCGCCGCTTGTGACGGGAGTCTGCGGAGAGGTGGAATGCCGGCTGCTCTGCTCTGCTGTTCTGTGCTGTTCTCTGCTCTGCTCTGCGGTGCGGTGCGGTGCTGTGCTGTGCTGCGCTGCGCCGCTGCTGTTCGTTTGGTTTGGACGGGACGGAAGGCTGGATGAACTGGACTGGCCGCTTGGTGACCGCAACTTCGACGCGCATTGTCCCGTCCGTACCCAAATGCGGTCACATTACGGTAGGCTGCCACGTTACACAGACAGAAGAAGACGCTGCGGCCACCACACACCATGTGTTCGTCTGGGTCGAGTTCCCTCCCTGGCATCTTGGGACGGGACGATCGGTCGGCTGTCCTGGGCCCCCTTTCCGCGCGCCCTGAGCTTGTTGCTTCCGTCTTCGGGCGCTGCTGGGCCGGCGGCGGCTGCCCCTGCCAACTCGAGTGCCACCTGCACTTGCCTTGTGTAGTTCATTCGTAGCGCCTCTTATCTGCAGCAGCGTTTGTTCTCCAGCCGCCCATCTCCACGTCCACGTTCGACCTCTCCGTTTCCGGCCTTCTACCCAGCCCTGTCCGTTGTTTTGGGTTTTGTCAAGCCTTTGGGTGGCGTCCGTGTCAACGAACAGACAATGACAGTGGCTCCATCTGTCCCTTTTTGGAGGCGCCCGAGGCGACCCCGGACGGGCGCCTCACGGCTGCCCGCACGACGGTGCGCCCAGACGGCGCGCTGACTCAGCCCAACCGTCAATGCTTCTCTTCACCTCAACTCAACTCCCACGAGATCCACGACATTGGATCCTTGTGCCTGGTGCAGCAGCCAACCTGCCACCATCCGCCGGCGCCGAGTCAAGAGATCGTCCTCCTCCGAAGCCAAAGCTCCGTCAATATCGCGTCCGCGTCACGGAGAAACAACGTCATCCGAACCGTCCAGCACACAAGGACATTCTTTTTGCCTGCCTGTCTCCGTATCAATGCCACGTTTCGACCTTTTCTCCCACAACCCCCGGATAAATGATCCTCTCGGCAGTGGATAGCGTAGCGGACCGACCCCACGTCTTGAATCTTGGAAGCCATTGGTAAACTCTTGTCTGAAAAGGGCAAGGACCAGACACCCATAGGGCCAGATATCGGATCGCCGTCTCCCAACCCACCAGCTAGTTTCCACAGACTGCAACTCTGAGAGTTTCAAGATGATGACGACCGCGGTGAAAACCTGGATGAAGGATAACCATGATCACAAACTGCTGCAGATTTTTACGTGTCTTCCCGTTGATCAAAAGATGGAGCTTTACTGAGCAGCCTGGCTTTCCCACGCTGTCGCACTTGTACTGATCGTCGGTCGTCGAGGCTAAGCCTTTTTTTTTTCTTCTTCTCAATGCCGCCCACGAGTCAGTCACCTCCAAACCGCCCAATCTCGTACGACTTTTTTGCTTCCAAAGACTTCCGATGCCAAGCCAATGGCAGCTGTCTAGCAAACGCAATCGATCCCGACCCCTCGCTGCACGAACCGACGGTCAATGTCCGACCCATTATCTCTAGACCGCCTGGTCTCGGAACAGCGCACGGCAAACAAGCTTCAGAATCCCGGTTCGGAACTCACAGCTCAACCGTTTACCAGAGTTCCACCCGTTGAAGAACATGCATCCCCGCACTTGCTTCGCTACGTGCGCTTGTTTCCAGTGGGATGCCGCGTGCTAGCAGCCGGCTCCCATGAAACCTCCAACGCAAAATCAAACGCTTTCCGCTGCGACGCTGGGTTGTATGGATATGCGGTCTAGGCCCTACCCAGGACACCCCCATGCGCCCGATGTTTCTTCAACTCCTCTTTCCAGGCCGGTTTTCAGAAATCATGAGTTGCAGAGGATGACGAGTTCACTCTCATGTATGGCAAAGTCATAATTTGTTTCGATCTTGGTGGCGCAGATTGGGATGAGCGCGATCCTTTCCACCGACATCAAGCCCGCCGAAGAGCACTCCGGTTTGGGACGTATTTACCTGCTTGACATCATTCACGTCCCGCTCATCAGACGAGATAATGCCATCGTCTTCAATTCGGGCTTCCCAAAGTTGCGGTGCCTTGAGCCGCACGGTTGTGCGGCTGCACGTTGCATTATGTCGGCTTGACTCAGTAGCCTCAACCAGTCGCCCGCAGGTTGTTTCGAGCCAGACTAAAGTGACGGTGAAAGCAGCCTCTGCTTGGCGGCTCAACCCAGGGACTGCGAAAAAGATGGACCGCTTAACAGAAGCCCCTCAAGCGCACATGCTAGGTTTCGGGCTTGTCTGGACCAGATCACAAGTTTCGGCTAGTCGAAATCATTAGGCAGATACTGCGAGTGTACGTTTTCATCATTGGTCTCGTTGGATAATGGATCCCGTGCTTCTCAAAAACCATTAGCCTTATGACAAAACCTCCTTCCCCCCCCCAAAAAAACGCCGCATGAATTCCCATGATGCTTCCCAATTATGATTCATTAGCAACAGGCCCGGCCCTCTTCGTGGAATGAGAAGACTTGGTAGGGCGAACCGGAAACCTATCATACCCGAGGCTATGCAAGCCACGAGAGCGGCTTTCCAATGACCACTCTTTGGGACAAGATAAACTTCGCAGAGGTTACCAAGACCCTGCTGCCACTGCTCTCGAGGGGTATCCTTGATGACCATGTTCACGAAATCCGCCACTACCACGTACTCTCCAGTCACCAACATCCCCAAAGGCTGCATGCCCGCGAGACAGTAGCAACCAATCTGCTTGATATAAGTTTCGACGTTTCCGTCGAGAGCGTGAAGGTTTTTGTGTACGACTCTGCCTTCAGAATCTCGCTGTTGGTCAGCGTTGTTGGCCGGCCTGGGAAGCCCTTCATACAACTCATCGCACCTATCCGTGTCGTAGTCTTGCATTCTGACATCGTCGTCCCTTTTCATGTGACTGATAAGGTGTTCTTCGTCATCTTCATCGTGCACGGTGAAGTTGTTTGAGTCGTAGTCGGGAGGAATGTCGTCTTCGAGGTCTTCAATCTCGTCGCCATGGGGTGCAACGATGGGCAAAGTGGAGGGGTCAGAGGATGTAGCAAAGTCGCTACCTTCCATCTCGAGCCATGTGGGCTTCACGAGAGATTTTTGCCAATCCTTGAGCGACACGAGACCGGGTCTCTTGAACTCCACATTCAAGATCACTTTGGTGCGTGCTTCGTCGATGGTAGTGCCCTCCTTGGCGAATTTTCTCACTTCCATGTCGCAACGGAATTCATACTGGAAGTCACCGTCGCGAAGAACCTTCCTCTTGGGTGAGTCTTTCTTCGCCGGCGCGACAAACCTCACGGTGTGCTCAGAGAGAAGTTGGATATCTCTGTACCTTCTGTAGATTCTTAGGTCGGCATTGGGTTTGCGCTTCGGTATGCGAGAACTGTGAAAAATGACCATGGCCGGGTAAAACATGGCCATCCCCAGCCCTCTGACCACGCAAGCCTCGTTGTGAAAGACAAGCGAAGGGTCTTTGCCTGGCGTTTTGCCCTCGTAAACCGGGGTGCCGCGGTATCCATGAGCCCTGGTTTGGTTGCGTACGAATTTCTGTCCATGGCGAACCAATATTCTGTAGTCCACCAGATGCATTTCGAATTCTATCGAAAGTTGCTTGACGGACTCACCGCTCTTGTGTACAGATCGTTTCTTTCTGCCCTGCGTCATGTCGTCGATCGGGAGATGGTTGTGCACCGGACGCTCCTCAAGAATGTCGGCAATCATCTCCGGGACGTCGGGATATGAGATAGACATGGTGGTAACGGCAATGATCGTGCTCTTGTGCACTGTTCAAGATAATACGTCAGTCTCATGTCTCGCACATCGTAGCCCGTGAGTAGGTTTGGACACTGACCCTAAGATGCAGCTCGATTCAGTCAATGTTGACAACACCTCTTCTCGCGACCACGAGATAGACCGTGGCGCAGTTATGAAGGCATGAAACCCCATAGGCTGTCGAATTTGTTGCAGGAGAGAATCGAAGGAGGAGCCGCTAGGAGATTTTCCCAGGAGGATGCAGGTGCAGGTTGAAAGAGGCGGGTCAGAAAAGGGAAAATACAATACGTGTTTCTAGGTGATATATAGGGGTTCCCTTTCACCTAGAAAGTGACAAAGAAAGAATTGCTGGTGAAAGGCAAAAAGGAGCTTGAGCACAGCAACCTGAAAGGTGATGTGAGGTGAGCTTTCTGTGGCATGGTTCGACTAGGATGTACGACAGCTACCTACGTATGAATGTAGTAGGGCCTTTCAGTGATTGGAGAGAACAGTAAGACTTCTCACTGCCCACCATAAGACTAAGTGGAAGCTATCAAAAAGGCTTCTTTCTTCCAAATACTTCCAAATTGATCGACCTTCTCACAGTGATTTTGGGCCGTTAGACTCTAGCGCCCTTGTAATGTACCAACACGTCTCACAGGATCATGCCACAGCTCCATAGAAAGACTGATGCCAGCCCTTTGCTAGGTGTTGACAACTATCAATAGACTATTCAAACATCTTTCAGTGACATGGTGACAGGCCTGGCGCAGCCCAGCTTTTCTGCTGCTGTTGCTGCTGTTGCTGCTGCTGCTGGGTTTATCTTTGGACCATCATGTGGTGATTTCAATGCATGAGTTGGCACGAAAACGAAAACGAAAGTTGCAAATCGCTCTAAGACTACTTCTCAATCAAATGTCTAAAGTAACATGCTCTGGCAGTACAAAGTAATGCGAAGCCGCTCTGCGCTGGCTGTCCCCATGGCATCACAATGCTACAGCCTCTTCCCTCAATCTGGACCCTGGGATTTCATACTCCAGGTCATCGCTGTCAGCATCCTCATATCCGAGATAGAATGTCCTTCGCGTCGGTTTCATGTAACCGTTCGCATCAACTTGATCATTATCCTCTTCTAGCTCCACCTGAACAGGCGGCCTCAACACTTGTGGGTCGGTGAATCTCTCGTCGTCCAAACGTCCGAACGCCCCATAAAGCCAGCCGTCAAACTGCCGCGGCGTCATACGGGAGGGAAACCAACCGTTAAAGCGATCCAGTTTCTTGATACTGAACTCGCCCCACGGGTGAGGAGGTTTCTCGTGAGGCTGATATATGTTCAGAGGCGTCTTGCGCTTCCCGTCGACAAGCGCGTTGACGTAGTCAACGAGCACGACACGTGGCTCATCCAAAAGTCTCCCTTCGTCCTGCATCGTGACGATGACGTCCTCTGGATCGATTCTGAGCGTGATTCCAACGTGAAGTTGGTGGACGGAGCCTTCGAGCAGCTCCTCCAGCATCTTCATGCGCACCGTCTCCTTCAGGCACAGCTCCGAGCCATCCGGGAGAGTCGGCCGACCCCGATCGCGGATGACCAGGTCGTTGTATTCGATGGTCCTCTGGCACAGCTCCTCGATGCTGGTCCCGACGATGTGTTCCATCACAATTGCTTTGACAAATCGTGTCTGGTGCAAGAAATGCTTGTTTTTGGTGGCCAACTCGAATATCCAGGACCCGTAGTACTGGGGTGCTAGGTTCGGAAATCCTGTCTTCTCTTTGAACCAGAGCTGCTGGTATACGCCAGCCTCACGACTGTGTTCCTGATCGGCCCTGTATGTTGCTGTGTGCGGACCTTGAAAGATACCATACTTTGATGGGTAAAACATCGCATCGAAAACCTTGATGACAACACGTTGCCCGAGAACTACTCGTTGTCCAAAAATTTCAGACGCTCGGATCTTGGGGGGGGCATCGCTCTTGGTTGCCTCTGTCTCGGAGTTCTCTGCCTTGGTGGCCTCTGTCGTGGTGGCATCGCTCTTGGTGGCCTCTGTCTTGGGGGCATCGTTCTTGGTGGCACCGTGTTCTGCGTCTGCTGAGGATCTTTCGCCATCATTGATCCAGGACGAAGGAAGAGCTTTTCTGGCCCCCTTCCTGAGTGTACGCTTCATCGTGTCCCTAAACCCCCCTCGCTTACTCTGTGACATGCCCGGGCCTTTCGGCTTCTCTGGCTCCTGCGGCTTGTCTGGCTCCTGCGGCTTCTCTGGCTCCTGCGATTTTCCTTCGTTTTCTCCAGCATAATCGATTCCATCCACTATGCATTGAAGCACCTGAGGACCAGCGACGCAACCGCCGGATATCGATTCTTCGATCGTGAGGGTAATCTTGGCCGCAGCATCAAGTGGCCTGACCGGCTCGCTCAGTACTCTGTCATGGAAGACAAGTGCCGTGCGACAAAGTCTCTCGTCTGTCGTGAAATCCTCGAGTCTCTCAATGTCCGGGGGAAGCGGGTACTCTGGACGTCCATAAGGATCACGTGGTACTTGATAGAAGAGTAATAGCTGCTTTCCCTGGCCGTACTGCTTGAAATCGTCAGGGATGCTGTAATCGGTGACAACAGGCTGCGGTGAACTCGGCGGGCTCGGCGGGCTCGGCGGGCGCGGGCCTGGCGGGATCGACAAGCGGTGCCGTCGAATCGTTCGACGAGGAAGCATCTTGAGTACCAAGATTGCCCTCGAGGTCTGAGTGCAAAGTGTGAGCTGAACGCAGCTTCGCGAGTTCCAGAGCAGAGCAGACTTGTGTGTAAAAGGTTGATGAGAAGCTGAAGACAGGAGGGTCGGTGTCCCCGGCCGCAAGGGTGGTTTGGAAAGGTTACGAAGCGGCGTGGAGTCCAAAGTATGTCTCTCAAAGCGCAGGAAATTGGAAACCTTTTGAGTGATTAATGGCGAGCGGGCGGTCCTTGAAGATTCTAGAAGAGCCACCAAGCAACTGAAGGATTGTTAGTGGATGCAAGGTAACACTTTTTGCCCTCTCATGGCCTGACACATGGATGATAGAAAAGAAGACCAAGTTGTTATGCAAACTAGGGAGAATTTTCTCCTCAAGGTTTCACCTTAAAGTCAACCAAGGCGAGCGGATAAGGAGATTAGAAAAGGAGCCGTTGTTTTTTTGGACGTTAAACAAAGGTTCTGATACCTTGCTGAATGTGCATGGTGACACACATACTGTCATGACAACAAGGCTTAGGTTTGTGCCAAGAAAGACTTATCTCAAGATATTCCAAGCTTCTAAGACTTGTACCATTCTCTATGACGGGGCACCAGTCGACTTCCACACAGGTTTCACACAGGGCATACACAGTTCACATCAACCCATGATTAACATCTATTTCTCTGTGATTACTTCTCTGGCAGAGCACAGAGATAGCAGTAATAACAATGAGGACTCAGCCAAAGTTCAACCTACCTTGGTTTAAGAAACATACAGGTCGGTCCAGGCCCAAGGTTCCCCAGTATTATTCAGACACAGTACTAGGTATATTGAGCAAGCCGCACCACAGTGTTAGCGAACAAAGCATCTCCTGAGTTTGGTTAGGTGTCGAACCTTTTCATATTTGGTACTGTACAACGCAGCAGCCGACTCAGGACTTTCGCTCGTATGATTCAGGGAACAGTACATTCCAGGAACACCAAATACGGTGCCAATGGTTAAGCGCCAATTGGCCTGTAAAATCAAGCTCGATATGTCATGGTAGCTCAGAATTCCACAATCGCTGGCTGGCGCAGATCGCAGTTTGAGGACCATGTCCTCGATGGTACGGAAAGTTTGGTCAACGGTAAGCCTGACTGCCTTGATATTGACAACATCCATCGATTCGTGGGTGAGTTTGAAAAATAAATATCAGTGTTTGATTGGAGCCAGGCAACAGTAAATCAGGGAGTAAAGGAGGAGATATTGGCCATACTTTGAGTCTCATAAGCTTTACTTCGTCAGCGCCGTTTGCACGCAAGGGATAAGCGTCATGGGCGGAAATCTTCCAGCCTAGCAGAAGTGGCTGGTTCTCGCCGAGGGAAAGATAGTCTTTGAAGGCAGCAGTGTATCGAGGAGCTTCTTGTGGCGATGTGAAATACTCGATGCCGAGCTTGAGATAAAGCTTCCTCGGGGCCTTTCGAAACTTCATGATGTCGTTGTGTGTGTGTTTGCAGAAGAGAGAAGGCACACTGTCCTTGGAAAAGAAGAAGGTTGGATTCCGATCCAAGGAGAGAAATTATCAACGCTCCCCAAGGGAAACGGAGATTGAGGTGTTGAGAAGGGAAAACTCTTCTCGCTGCTCCAACAAATGGAAGAACGTGACCGCAGTTGATTCGATTGACCGCTAGGTAAGGTACCTTAGGTCCCGGCAGGTGCAGTTTTGAGCTCTCGAGGAAGGTATTACGCGTGTCGTGTTGAGGAGGCAGTTGCGTTCGACGTCTTCAACTTCCATTCCCAGAGGTATCCCCCCACTTTTACCCCGAATAGCCAATTGTATTACACCTAGCAGGCAACCGCGCGCACTCTTCGCCGCCAGATTTTGCAGCAAGAGACAATCACGTGCCGCTTTGTTCAAACAAGCAGGTACTCAGACGTCAGCAGTCGCAGACGCCCTTGACGTTTGAAATCGAAGCGGCAGGCATGCGGGACGAGGGTGCTCTGTCCCTCAACCTGGCTCTGAGGCCTGAGTATTGGCAGGAAGTCACGATACTATCCAGCCGTCATCGGGGCGAGCAACGGAGGCACTGACCTTCCAGGCTAATCAAAGACCACGCGACGGAAAAGAATTAGCAAGATTCATCCATGTCAGCTGCGAGTCCGCAGTACTGCAATACCTAAGGCGTTGGACGTGAAGAAGGCGGCAGCTCGTGTCACAAACATGGCGAAGCCTCCGCGGTCATATCCATGCCAAAGTCCTATGCTTTTCGATCCCTCTGCCGCGATGGCTCGACATACCAGTTGACTAGACATTCAAGGCAAGAACTGCCTCGGTGCCTTGTTGACTTGCAGCTTCTCACGTGTTCCCATTCAGGCACTGACGTCGTTGGCGCAAACGCCACAGACCAGCTTCATTCGGCTGCCGTGTACCACCACACTGGTCCATAATGCAGCTGCAATATACACCACACCAGGACGGCCTCGCACGAAGGTGACCGGTGCGGCCGGGAGGGGTCGAGCGCACCGTCGGCGTCCGTTCCGCCCTGGCGCCGTGCTTGTCCGCCAGTCCCGGAGTGTCACACTCGAATACGAAAAAGAAAAGGGAAACGATATTAATCCGCCCTCCATCCTCTCCGGTCTCTTAGAAAACCCGCAGCTACGCCCTATTTCCCGCCCGTTGCCAATCACCACCTCCCAAAGCCATATCACCCTCCACACAGCAGCCCTGCCTCCCCCCGCAAACATCCATGGCATCCTATCTCACTAAAGGCGACGATCCTTCCGTCCCTGCCCAGCAAAAAACGCACCCGATTCCAGGGTTAGCCAGCCCACGGAAAACCACAAGTGGCACCCCAAAAGACCCTTTTCCATGCGTCCATCCACCCTTCCACTTGCGAATCCTTTTTGACCTCTCAGCGACAAAATAGTGTAGTCCCTTCAGCTGAGCATCCATGATGCAACAAGCCTCGCCACACCCTAGTCCTCCCCTCCCCGCCTTTTTTCACCTGTTTGCCCTTTCACTCTGCCAGTTCACCGCGCAAGTACACAGTACAACGCACCGCCTCAGCCACACCAAACCCCGGACCCCAAACCCCAGACTACCCCGTCCACGACCCCAATCTGACTCCCACCCCACTACCAGCAACCCCAAGCAACCAATATTGCCCTCTGCTATATACCCTCCTTCATTTCCTCCCCCCTCTCTATTCTTCTAGAAGAAAAAACAACAACAAAAAAACAAGTCAGAAGGGCCTCAGATGCGACGGCCCGTCTAACCGTCGAAATGGGGCACGTCCGTTTCCTGTTTTCCCCCCTCTATCGCTCATAGACCCCTGCCGCCCCCCTCTCATCGAGTGAGAATCTGAGCAGCCGCCAGCCAAAGCTGCATCCGTACCTCGGAGCCGCACACACCGCTGCCACACCAGTCCGAGAGGGAAAAAATATCCTCGACCCCTGCCTGCCTGCCTGACTGCCTGCCAACTCGAACCGTTCCCTCCCGACCCGAGCGAATACCGACCAGCCGTGTCCGGACCCCTGTCCCTGCCCTCCGGTCCCCTCATTCTTCCCCCGCATTTGCTACCCCAGCAGCACAGAGTACGGGGCAAAGCTACCCCGTAAGGCAAGGTACCTTCGTCCAAACGGGTCCTCGGCACCCATTGTCTGTCTCCTGGGCCTGACCTCTCTCGTTCCTCGCCGAATCATCCCGGTCTCCCTTCGGCCGAGATGCAGATTTTACCCCAGACGCACTCCCACACCCACACCCACACGCACGCACACGCACTGCCGCCGCTCCCTGCCTCTGCCTGACTCTTTCAGCTTCCCAGACTCAGAGAAGAGGGGCGGGAAGATATGCAATGCATGCCACGGCGAAAGGATGAGGCCCAGGGCCATGTCACCTGGTCTACAAACATGCGCGCCTGGGACCTGGACTCTGTATATATGTGTGTTTGGTGTGTGTGTGTGGCATGCGACCAAACTGAGCAGCCGCTTGGCTCGGCACCGAGGGCGTTGAGGAAGCCATGGCACAGATCGGGCTCTCAGTACCTTGGATGAGGGGAGAAAAAAAAGTCTTGGCTGGCAGTTGTGCCCTCGGGACTGTCTGCCAGACGTGCAGAGGGACTGACTGCCATGACGGATGCGGTTGGGGGCCGATCGGATCAGACCGAGGTGTCTACACCGGGAGCATCGACACTCGGGCACTTCGACAACCCCGGGTTCTTGGATCTGGAGGCTAGATATTATTAGAAAAATGCGGCACACAACGGGATATGTGATGACATGGAGAAGACGTGGCTTTTAAGGGTTGTTTATTCATTGTGACAGGCTCTGATAAGCGTGTACTATAGAGTCTGGAAACTCTCCTCAAAGCTCAAATCCCTAAATCGGGCGCGACACGGGGAGAGCAACTGCCCTGCCCGTACGGGGACCCGTCGCTCAGCGACAAGAATGGTATAGAGTCCCTTCCGCCGTGGCATCTTCAGTCCCTCCCGACTTTCTCTCCTCGCTGAAAGCCATTATCCAAAAAAAAAAAAAAAAGGAGTAAGAATCCTTCGATGCTTGTTCTTACACAACCCTCGAGAAAGCACCAGTCCCGAAACTCCCAGGCATGCTAGGTCATTCCATCGTCAACCGATCCGTCCGGAAGTGCCGTTTCCATCCTGATGACTTTTTTCCCCTTTCTCTAAAAGAAGACCAGTCCCCCCCCGGCCGGGCTTTGTCCAAGTTCCCAAAAGAAAAAGTGCGTTCAGACAGAGGTATCGTGCTGGCAAAAAATAAAATAAAAGTGGCCAGATTTGGCTCGAAGCCAAAGCTGTTGAGAACCGTCGAATCGTACAAGTGTCTATTGCGTGGCGCCAGAGCCACCAAAAAAGAAGTCGAGCTCGCTTCCGGGACGAGCGAATTGGTGCTCATTCTCGGCAAGTTGCTCCAGCAGGCTCAGGAAGGGGTCCTTCTCCTCGCCGGGGCCGGTTCCCGTGCTGCCGTTGTTGCTCTTGTTTCCGGGGCTAGGCGCTGCGACTCCTGCTACCTTGTTTCCGCCGTCATCGCCGTGCCATGCAGCGGGACTGCTGAACGCATTGGTCGGCAGCGTGCCAAACATCGGATCGTAGCTGCCGCCCCCTTCGTGGTTCCCGCTGGGGCCAGGGGTCGCAAAACTAAATTGAGGAGAGAATGGTGTTGATGTCAACGCAGGCATGTTCCCCTGCTGATGGGCCTGCGGTCCGATGGAGAATCCTGCGGCGGCAGCCGCAGCTACTGCCGCGTTGTTGGCTGTTGCCTCGTCGTATTGCCCATGGGGCACAGCCATCGACGCATGCTCCATCACCTCAGGGTGAGGCGGCAAAGAGGTTGGTGTTCCCAGAAGCCCTGGTGACGGGTGAGTGGCCATCGTCGGAGTAGGGTGTGAGAAAGAATGGCGAGCGTGGGATGGTGTCGGTAGTCCATTCGGAGGTGCCATGCTGGTGGTGCTGAGCGGCGAAAGTACCTTTGGATCAGGACGCTTGCGACCGGACGGCGCGGTGTTCTTCCGCTTGAGGTTCGGCCGCTCACTCTCGTGCATGCTGTTTGCTCGAGGCGCGTATAGGTCATGTCCTGTGTAGGTGTCTGTGGTGAAGTCGACAACAACATCGGATAGGCTCAGGTTTGCCGCGTCAAAGTTGAAAGTCTGGCCACCTGGTCCGCCAATGTTAGAGTAGCGGTCGAAGAAGTCCTCGAGATGGAATGCTGGTGAGTATCGCATAGGATTATTGCCGAGGCTCTTCACGAGCTCAGAATGGGCATTGTAGATTCCTTGGAGCGTCTCTCTCTGATGCTGAACGCTGGCCCAGGCATAACGCAGCTCGCTGAGCTGCTGCATCTCCCGCGACAAAAAGTCTGCCGACATGCTGAAGACGGTTGAGTCGCCGCTTCCGTTTTTGTTGTAGTGAGCGCCATGGATGTGGACCGTCCCAGCGGTGCAGATGCAGTATCCCACGAAAGCCGGCCACTCAATCGTGCCTGTTTGCTTGCCAAGTTCTACTAGCTCGGAGATGGCGTTTGCGTGCAGAAAGCACATGTTCGTTGCCTCAATTTGCCACGACTGATGCTGTCCTGTCCCGGCGAGCTCGGCAAGGTCGATGGGCAGGAAAGGCCGGTAGATCAGGCAGTGGATGAGGTGGTAGATGAGTTTGCTCAGAACCAGGATCGTCGAATCTGGCTGACCAAAGAGTGTGTCAAGACTTGAGAAGACGTCTTCGGTGCCAGAGGCCCAGATGTCCAGGTCTTGGCGGATTTTGGAGAGGTTGGACAGCGAGTGCCAGGGAAAGTGGGAGTCGCCCTTCACCCCACCCGCTGCCAGGTAACGGTTCGTAATGCCGAGGATGCGACTGATATCGATGAGCATGCCGGTGCTTCCCTGCGACTTCTTCCCGCTGCCCTGGAGGAACTGAAGGTTGGATCCAGATTGGAAGAATTCGCCGTCGATTGGTGGTGCTGAAGGGTTCGGTGACCAGCACGGCAATCGGAGGAGGATGGTCTTGTCGCCGATCAGAGACGGACGCTTAGAGCCACAGGCCAGAAATCGGTCAAGAAGATAGCATGTCCAGAAGAGCCTCCGTCTCATTTCTCTCTCAACCGGCGTGACACGAGCGTTGTTGTCCATTTCGCGGTGAGTCTCGAGGGCCATCGCCATCCCTACCGCGTTGGCTGCATGACTCGTTAGCACGGAATTTTGTGTAGAACCCGAGTCACCTACTCATCAACATGTACGCCTTCTTGCCTTTGCCCGCCGCTGTAAAAGCAATGACTAACAGCAGCAATGCTTGCAAAGCATCAACCGAAGGCTCATCCGTATCAATCTCGGCTCTTGCTCTTGCGGCAAACTCCTCGCTCAGTTGTACAGCTGATTGATACCCACTCGGGTGAGGCGTGTATCTTTCAAATATGTCAGCAAGTCGATATGAGCGGGTTGACGGGCTTCATACCTCGCAGCAACGGCATAGATGCCATGGACCAGGTAATTTGGTAGTTGGTTTAGCTGCAGTCGTTGTCGGACCGAAGACTCGTCGAGAATGTGGTACGGCTTCGAGTGAAACCTCGTGAAGTACGTGTCCAAGAGAGCGTCGGGTTGAATGCCGGGCGGTGACGGCTCACTATGCCAGTCAATTAGTCAACCCGGAATGCCTTCCAGTGGTCGCAACATACCTCGCCGGGGCAGGCGAATAGACTGCCGTCTCATCGGCGTCGACTTTGGTGTCCAGAGCCAGGCGTTTGGGGTTGGGGTCGTCGTCCGTTTCTGCATCTGCCCTGCCAGCCTCCTCCTCCTTGATGCCCCCCGTCGTTGGCGTTGTCGGCGTCTTCTCTCCTGCGTTCTTCTCCTTCAATTTTGCCTCCAGGCCATCCACTCTCTTCAAAAGTGCTTCCAGGACATCTGTCTTGGGCCCACGCTTCTTCGGTACAGCATCTGCCAAAGAACAAGCGGCTCATGTTAGTCAACGACATCCTCCGTCAATGCTGTTCGCCCGATCCCAGAGACATCGTATCTTACCGTATATGCAAGGACACTGGAAAACTTGGCAAGCCTCGCACGAAGGCCTTAGCCTGTTGCATTTGATCTAGTGGCACGGCGGTGTCAGACGTTGCTTTCGGCGCGCCGTGTTGGAACTTTTCCTTCCGCGCGGTGCTAACGGGGGAGGTTCCATGCTCTGTCTCACCTTGCGCTTGCGGCATGACTTGCAGTTCATAGATTCCCGTGGCTCATTGCTCATCCGGCGGGTCGGTAAGCGCTCGATACCGACCTGAGGACGGGACATGGCCACGGGGTGGACACCGGGAGGGGAGATTCCGTTCATTGGTTCGAAGATGGACGTCGTCATATCTAAGTGGGTGGGAGTAAGCGGGACGGGAAGACTTGAAGTCGTTACGGAACCCGGTATGGCACGGGTGGACGTGGGGGCAGGCGGCGGTTGGATCAAGAAAGCTGATGTCGGCCGTTCGGAAAGCCAGGCCGTCCCTTACGACATGTCGAGGCAGCTTCGAGCCGGCTTTGTGAGTCGTCTTGAGGGGGTATGATGCCCAAGATGTCGAATGAAGAGGGTCGCGGGTGAAGTGCAGAAGCACAGAAGCCAGAAAAAGAAGCCGGGCTAGCAAGACAGGATCGGGGACCGGTGAAGTTATGAAGTAAGGAAAGGCAAGGAGGTTACCAGGCGTGGCCTAGTAGGTAAAATTGATGACTGACCCCCAGTGGCCGTCTGTGAGTAGACATGTGGAGGTGGCTAGTGCAGCCGACCAGGGTGTGTTCGTCCCTCGTCGCCCTGGGAGGCAGTTCGGATGCAGCAAGCAGCAGGGGAGCAAAAGAGAACGGTTACAGAACCAGGGTGAGTGTGAGTGAGAGAGAGCATGGGTATGGGCGGCCAACGAGCACGCCGCAGACGAGAGGAGCGGAGCCTGAGGAGAATGAGGAGGACCCAGCAGGAAAGGACCGAGGGATTTGGGGAGGGGAGGGGGGGGCACGATGTTGGGGAAAGATGGGGCAAGGTGCTGCTAACGTAGCGTGCAGGCCGGGGTATGGGGGGCAGCCAGAGAGGCTTGTCTGGTTCTGTCGACGGTCTCGATGCGACGAGGAGCCGGGCTGGGGCTGGCAGGCTGGGATGCTGGCTCTGACGCCGAGCAGCCCTGGCCTGGCTCTCTCTTTCTTCTTCTCAGCGTCCCCCCCGGACGACGGACCCATCCCAGTCATCAGAACGTTGCGACGGGAGGGCTCTCTCTGCCCATCCCAGCACCTGCATCTGCATGTACCCAAGTACGAGGACAACGCGCCAGGTACCTGCCGACCAGCCCGACGACCGGTACAGTGTTGCAGAGGCCCTCCAGAAGGCGGCCGGCCATGCTGAGCAGAATCCGCCGTGGGGGACGGAAAGGCACGCTGTTGGTCGATCTCGTGAACCCGAATACCATGTATTCAAAAGAGTCCGGCCAACCTAGCCCGATCCCGACTCACACACATGTCTCGGGGAGGGAGGGTCGACCGCGGCCAGGGCAGGGACTTGATCTCGCCTAAGGTATGTCGTGCTGTGTCGAGGAATGAAACAGGCACGTAGGCGGTAGAAGAAGGCAATATAAAAAATCAGGGACGACGAGTCGGGCCCAGAGGCAAGGCCGAAGGCAGACAAGGACAGGCAGGGGAGCGGAGCAGTCCGCTGCCGCTTACCTTATCGACCTGCCTCTGTGTGTAGGGCGTGTTCGAGTTCAAGCAAAAGCTCGTCAATGCCCTCCAACACGATGCGTAAAATGACAAAAGTCCAGAGACAGACGTCGCTGTCGAGGCCAGTCAGCAATGACTGACGACGGCCCGAGAGATTGCGAGGTGACAAGCTACCTACCTCCCCGTTCGAGACAAACGGCCTGTTGCAGACTCGCGTGGCTAACGAGGGCGAGTACCTGCTTTGTGGCGCTTCTGTTGTTTCTTCTCCTCTCACACGACCCGAGATACATACGTACACCAGGCCAGGGTTCAAGTTGGATGGGTGTGTGGAGTCCCGAGATGAATGAGCCTGCTGTGTGCGCGCAGCGCAGTCACTGCAGCGTACCGCTGTCGCTGTCGCTGTAGTGAGGAGTGATGCGAGATAGACAGGTTGCCTTGCCCGGATTGGGGCAGACCAGCAGCACACCAGGCGGTAAGGATCGGGCAGAGAGAGACAGACTGACGAGAGAGAGTGCCTGAGGACGAGACGTCTGGCTGCGCGCCCGGGTTGGGCTGGCCTGGCCTGGGCGGTGCCCATGCCGAGGGCAAGGCCGGGATGGGCGGGAGGGAGGTTGCGGGAGCCGCCCTGCACCGCCAGCCAGCAGCCCGCGGGAGAGGAATCGAGCAAGGCCATCGTCCTATCCGTACGCGTGTGCGGTGCCTCGAGGTGAGGTGCCTCTTTTTTTTTGCGAGCTGTGGTGGAGTCGAATGCGCGCAATAGTGTAGAGTCCTCCTCCCCCCCTCCTGGAGCTATGTAGCCGCGGAGAACAAGCAACTGGGACAAGCACGGGATCAGGAGGAGGCCCGGCGCGGCATTTGGCGGACACTGTGAGTGTGATTGTGCGATGGGGCAACATGGGTGCCGGCAACCCAGTGAAGCATGACCACAGGACCAGCGTCGGTGGCCTCGAGTAGAAAAACTGCACCGAGATGAAGTTGGCATTGTGCACCGCACCTTGGGCTTGGGCGTGCCAAGCCAGACGCAAAGGCCCGGAAAATGGAGGGACATGGGGCGCCACGTTCACGCCCGTCCTCACGCCCCCAACCCAACCCAACGTGAGATGGAGGGCCTGTGGCAGCACCTGCGCCTGTGGACTCTCCTGGCAGGAAAAGAGATCCCATGTGGAGGCAGGGAGGAAGGAACAGGCCGAGAGCTCCACCGCTGGAAGCTCGAGCGAAGGCCCATCGACTCCTCTCTGGGAGTTACTTACCTTACTCGACCTCCTTAATAGACGGCTTTAAGTCAGGGCGCCGACGTCCTTCAGACCATGTCGCTACCCGCTGTCCAGGCACTCGAGATGCAAGATGGGATTCGAGTCACAGGCACCAGGCGCGGAGGCCGTCAACATAAGGTACGCGGGAAGCTTGTGAGTCCCGAGTCAACGGGTGCTTGCAGCACGTCCTGCCCGAGTAGCAGGGCGATAATATTGCCGCCCCATTCCCCGAGCCACCTCCACGCTGCGCGGTGCCTTGCTATGTACCACCGAATGTTCCTTACTGCGTGGTAATTAGTCTGCTCTGACGCAGCCCGGAAGTCAACGTGAGCCGGGTTCGAGATAGATCATGACATGACATTGACTGCAATATATGTTGGGTCCCATGTCGATAGCATCCCGGCCACCTCGCCTGGCTTCAGGCTGGCCGACGCAGAGTCGGCTGTCCACAACAATGGCAAGCTCCCTGGCTGTCCCAAATTTGCCCGCCGGCCCCGACTTCAATGCCCTCCCAAGCCTCGACAACGCAGCAGTTGGGTCCTCCCTGGCCTGGACTCGGCTGAGGGCGCATGCTGGCCATCTCGACGCTTTGCTTTCTCCACAGCGGCCGCCAACCCTAAGCAGCACAACAGGCGTTCCGCCAGCAACACGACGGAACATGACTCTGCAACTCACCATACGCTCGTAAACATGGGGCGTTTCTGGAAAACATCTATCCACATCTCATTCAATAACCTTTTCCCCTCATACCTGCTCGCGGGAGGCACGCAATCAACTTTTGCCCACCACACTACAACCTGTGTTGGATATATCCGTTGGCGTTTGACGAGCTAATCAACACGTGGGTGGCAGAAACGCCCGCGCGCCTCATCTTCCCGTCAGCCCAATTTTATTTTCGAGAACCTCGACTAGTTCCCAGCAGCCCTGCTTAGACAGTCCTGGGCCTCGGGCCCATCACGGACGCATCGGAAGTTGCAAAGTTCGCAGTCCATGTGCAGCTGCAGCATCAAATCATCTTGATTCGAGTCCAGACAAGCAAGTTGGCCGCCACCCATGCCAAGTCGCTGCCGGCCGTGTGCGAGCATCTGACACCTTCTGAATGGAACCCAAGAGGGCTCTTGTGCTACCCACGGAACGCGTGTGGCCATGCAACGACACGAAAAGGTCCGGCGAATGGGCACCTCGGTGATCCAGGCGGCAGCTGTCGAGGCCGGTACTTGTCCAAATTACGTACCTACGCTGCATGCATGCAGTTCCCCAGGCCCATCTGGCAGACAATTAATATCTGTACCGCGTCTCGTCGACATCAGAACAGGCTCGCCACTGCGGGAAAAGAAACGACAAGTGGACGACAGGACCAGCCGTTCCCCAGCCAAGTGAGACGAGAGGTGTTTGGATCGCCGGCTCGACTTTTGGACGAACATGAACATTTTGATTTTGCGCCAATGCACCTTGGCCAGCGTTCCGGCAGATCAACGACGTGGATGGGCGGCGCCGTGTCTTCTTGCAGCCCAGATCCCCGCGACGTCCCGTCGTGGCCTCGGTTTGGCTCGTCCTGCCTGTTACAGACAATGCCTCCGGTTGAGCGCCCCGTCCAACCCTGCGAGGTTGCTTCCGTGGTGGTGCGGTGCCCGGGCAGGTATTGTTGTGGCCAAATTCAACGTCGAGAGACGAATGCGGATATCTGGGCCAGGCTCTCGCGGAAAAGGGACACGGGAAAGCGATGGATTCCCTGGCCAGAAGGCTCGCACTTGGTGCAAGACCACTGTGTCGGACCCCGTTGGTCCAGCCGGCACTCACCGGACCGCCAAGATCGGTCCATCTAATCAATCCATCAGTAGGGGTGCCCTTGGCGCAAGCCGGTCGTGCCTGGAACAGGTCATTCCTTCTTCGACATGGCTTCATACAAAGTCGGGCATGGCTCTGAAGCTGACGTCTGACACTGACACTTGACAGGCTAGGTCAAGCACATGAAGGCGAGGTTCTGGCGGTCGTTCCACCCCAAGAAATGACAATGACGGCCAGTTGGGGGGGCACCGAGATCAAGGGCCGGACCGTCAAACAGCCCCCGGTCGTGTTGCTGTCAGATCTCGAGAGGATCGAGGGAAAAAGGAAAGACGTTGAAGAAGGAAAAAGAGCGGTGGCGTAGTGTAGGCGCAGGTGCTCGGCACAACAGATCGGATTCGGCACTGTGGCCGCCCTCCACCGTTTAAGCATGACTCTGCCGTGGGCGAAACTATCGTCAAGTACCGGGAGCAAATGACGAGCATGCCCAGGCCATGCCTGTTGCTCGTTCGTAAAGATTTCCTATTCTGCGCTGGTGGCGTGTGGCAGCTGCTGGGCCTGCTGCTTAGCCTGCATTGCGGGCAAGGGCGGCGAGAAGGAGGAGGGAGTTTGAGGAGAGAAAGGAGAGAGACCAAGAGAGAGAGAGAGAGAGTGTGTGTGTGTGTCTGTGATGGGAAAAGGGGAGGAGCCGAGCCGGGGTCCCTGGGAAGCAGAAAAGATGGGATGAAGGAATCCCTGTCCGGGCCCAACGACGCACCAGGGTGAAGATGTAGCCAGGTATCCGTACTTAGTTACCTATTGACCCTCGCACCTCGGATGGTGGTATGTGGTATGGTAAGGCATGTAAAGATGAGTTTGACGGCCAGACTTCGAGACCCCAGGTGGCAGGTGACATGCTGCCATGCGAACATGTGCAGCGGCGGCGCCTGGCCTGGTGGTGTCCATGTCCATATGCCCGATGGGCCTTGCCCCGGACGGCGGACGGCAGACGCAGACGGGGGCTGTTCTCTCAAGATGCACACGCGGGAGCCGACTGGCGCAAGAGCATTGATGCTATCGCGGGTGGTTGCTGTTGCCGTTCCTGCTCCTGCTCTCCTTCCCGCTCCCCTCCGTTGTCGCCTTCCCGCTCCTGGTCCTGCTCCTGCTGCTCCTGCTCCTGCCGCTGCTGCTGACCAGCGCCTGCCCTCGTTGCGGGCGGCGCGAGCATGCGTGATAGCAGCACATTAGGAAGGACACATGGGGATCGGCCTGGACTCTGACTGGGTGCTCCTGCCGTGCGAAAGCAGCTCCTCGATCGGGACATTTAAATCCGCCCCCGACCCGAGATAACGCCAGCTGTGGGTGTTGTGACTTGTCGCTGCCCTGCCACCTGGGTACCCAAGCCGTGATGTCTCCAGGTGCAAGGCAAGTCCGAGATGTGATGGTCGGACTCGACAACCACAACGACAACAGTTCCTGCAGGCTGCCTTGTTGCGCCTCAAGATACAAGGTCGATACCACGGTCGCCTTGCCTGGCCTTTTTTGGAGGCACACACCAACTACGGCCGCCAGTCGAGACTCGAGTTGCTTCTCTGGCTACGCATCTCGCATGGAAAAAGGAATCTCACCCGCTTCAATCCAACCCAACCCGAACCACGAGGACATGGCTGGTTGCTGTCTGCGCATCCTTCACCGCCAGCCAATGGCCCTCGCCCCAATCCACACATCCTCGATTCTCGTCCAGGACCCTTCGCTCGGCCGCAGCCAGCGGTGCGCTTCTGCCCAGCATGTCAGCCCGCCCTGACCTGGGGGATCGCAGCACATGGCAACCAGATGTGGTGATTGCATGGCGACGATCCTGGTTTGCCAGCTTTCAGTCGCGCAAGGGGGGGCGGCTCGGGACCACAGATCTCACGCTCGAAGGGGGGCGAGCAGACCACAGGCACACAGGCACGCACCCACGAACGACGGGCACATCAGCGAAGCACACATGAGCAAAGCACCGCATCAGCAGCACAGAGGACGCCGCGCCGCGCCGCACCACTCCAAGAGCCTCTCCGGCTGAAGGGGAGCGGGGAGTATGTCGATCGATGCGGAGAAGCTTCCTGCTTCTGTCTCCCTGCTTGGCCACCCCGTCATGCCTGTTGCCAAGACCGTCTCAACTTCTAGCGTTCCCACTGCGGTTCATTCGACCTCCCCATGACAAGCCAGCGGCAAGGAAGTTCCGCCAACACATCCAACGCCCTGGCAGCAACCTCTGTCTACAAGTTGAAACCTCACGTCGGACTCCCTCGTGGATCCCCCCTCGACAGCTATACATACGACAACGGCACCTGCTGCTTGCCGCTCGAATCAGAGCACCGTCGAAGCAGATTAATGACGTTGGCCGGCGCCCAGTCGACCCAACGCAAGCCACCCGATGCGATCCCCACTCCCTCAAGGCACTTGACAACAACAAGTTGAGCCTTGACGTGGTGTGAACCGACATGCTGCTGGCCTGGTCTGCCCGGCACTGGCTTGCCCCAGATTGCCCTTCGTCACTCGCCACGCCCAACGCCTCCCCCAGTCACCCATCACAGACCCAAGACGCAGCCGCAGCCGCGGCCGTCTTTGACAACTGCCTTGAGGAACAGGATTGCTCCAAAGTCATGTCTCGGTATGAACCCTGCCGTCGCCATCAAGTCGTCACAATTGCCCCCTAATAGATTGGTTGCCTCTCCCTTCACACCAACAAACTGGCCACGACTGAATCTCGAAGCCTCTCACGTCGACAAGGTCAACTTCCGGCCAATGGTCCGCTTCTGAGAGTCTCCACCACGAGATGGGCACCCGTCAAGGGCTTGAACAACACTCTGCTTCGACGAGTCTGCAGTCAATGACCCATAATCGAAGTAACAACCACATTGGTACTCCCGACACTCTTCGCAGCGGCCTGAACTCGACCCAGGGCGGCCACGCCGAGCGACCTTTCAAGGGCTTGACATTGATACTCTCAAGCATCAGCAACGAACCAGCAGTGAAAAGAAAAAAGAGCATTGCCCCGCACACGAGCACCTGACTACAAAGTGCCCCTCGCGAGCCGAGTAGCGGCCGGACAGAGCTCGGTTCAAACAGGCCCTGGTCAGGATCTCTTGTTCCCCATAACAGCAGCCAGATACGTGCTGTTCGTGCCGCTTCGCTTGCGGCCCAGGCCTGATGGCATGCATGCATGCAGCCACGACGCCAGACAGCCACTGATGTTGCGGAACTGGTTCTGCGCTACTGCAACGAGGCTAAAAGAACAACGGCCGTGTTCTCCAAATTTGGGGGCTAGCCTGCATGCCCTTTGATTATCACAGGAACGCGCGAGGCGGCAGGAAAGAAGCAGGGTTTCTCAAGCGACTCTGCGTTACACGTGGTGTCTCCTGCCGCCGCGGTACATCGGCCGGGTTTTTGAGCAGCCGCTCCTTAGCGAATCGACCATCGAAAAGCACTGTTCAAGAAGAGGTTGGCGACCATTATCGAAGGTCAGTTAAGATCCATTGCCGAGAGAAGCTTTGACTCTGCATCCCGCATCCTGTACCCCAACCAGTAGCGCGGATTCCGCCCTCGAGAAGAATTGGCTTGTCCATCACAAGAGCCGACTGCGTCAGGGGTTTGGCTCTGCGGTACGCAAGCTCAACTTTTTGGGAGTCAATGGTACGAAAAAAGTGCACAAGTACGCATGCTACAGGGCAAGATATGATCCTCGGAGATCGCTTACCTTGTTCCGCATCGCCGTCGGCTCCTTCCTTCACCACCAATCTCTCTGCCGCCGTTACATTACCAAGTCTTGACCGCCATGCGTGGGCCCAAACACACGTTGCACAGCGGCCCTGTTGGCGCTTGACGAAAAGCGACTTCTTCCAACCGGCCGTCTCGGCTCCGGTTTGCAACTATCCAATCTCTGGAAGACAACCCCGGATCTAATTTCTTAACTTGCGGGAACCTCATCAAAGTAGCTCGGCAACGTTTCTGCCAGTCCGAGGCTCAGACACGACCTTGCGTGTCTGACAACGCCTCGACATCTTGACGGGGCGTCACATTGTGACGCATAAGAAAGAAGGAGCCCTGTGCCGCCAAGAAACGGCCGACATCTGGCACCCACAACTGCCGTATCCCGGGCAGGAGGGGTCTGGGAGACTACAGCCATGGCCAATACAGAAACTTCCCTGTGCTTATCAAAGATGTTCTTCACGATGCGGTATCAGCTGATGCGACCTACCGTTCTTAGCCAATTCTTAGCTACCTTGGGATGTCCTGACGACCCTCACGCCGGCTCTCCTACCGAGGAGATCTATATGACTTCCAACTAATGACCCAGCATCACGCTTCAGCGGCCATTATCTCACGGTGGCAAACGCGGCCGGACCGCCGGGAACTCCATACACGGACGCTTTAAAATGGTACGGCAAACCTCGGGGAGATCTAGGCGGCGCAACAACGTGGTTCCGACTCAAGGCCGAGGGACAGCTTGTCACTTAATATATATCCTACAGACACTAGTTCCGATAGGGACGCCTATCACACTATCGACAGGCGTATTTTAGGATCCTAGGCTCAAATCACTCCTCCGGTACGCAGAGGTGCATGGCAGAGAGCTTACATTAATTTATCGTGCCGGGCTCTCCGTTCTCAGCAAGAGCCAGCCATGTGGTATTGCTCAGACCATCATCCTTAAACTGCCGGCCATTTGGAAGTGAATAAGCCCTGCCGCAACTCCAGCGCCAAAAACTCTCTAGGAACATCAACTGCCTTGAATAACACCAGGAACTACAGAGAAAGTGAGAGCACATACATCGGCGTTATAGCCTCGCTCTCATCCCCCCTCCTCAGATGAGCCCTTGCATGTTGTTTAAGCTTACGGGCGGTTAGGCGCGAACCCGTCCCACAGGTTTCTTTCTTGTCAGACTCTTCACCACCGGCCCATGGGGCTGTTCCAACCGTACCAATCATCCTGATGGTCTTCGCAAGAATTGGAGAATTTGGAGAATATGCCCGCCCACCCCCATCCGAGTCAAGACGACCTCCCGAGACTGGGGACGGAGGCTGCCAATAATGATGACTCCGCCCAAGATGCCCCTCTCCGCACTCCTCCACACATCCACCATCAACACCACCATTCATTCTGCAGGTCGCGAACCCTGACTTTGTACAGACTACCTGCTCTAGCACGTGTGCCCCGCGACACCTGACCAGAAAGAAATGCCGGCCCGATACGCCACCCTTTACAGCAGTGCCTGGACCCTAAAGAGTATAGTGGCGCACTCATGGGACAGACACGGGGGCTAACGTCCCGTCCGACGACAGTACCTCGCGGCCAACTATAGCGAATAGCGAGCCAGCTTCATCGACTCTCTTCAGCCACCGTCTGTGTCTAACTTTTGACAGGCGCTGTTGCTCGAGGCACGTCAATGAGGTCGCCAGCTCCGGTCGAGGCCGGCAATCCAGGTTTCTGGCAACATGCCACCTGCTGTGTTCCTCGAACTAGCCCGTTATTCTCTAGCTTGTACGCCTTCTGTTCGGGTGGCTTGACAGCTGCAAAGTAACTTGCTACATCGCTTGGAGAGACTGGCTCACCCAGACCACTCCTTCCCGACGTGTCTGTGACACAACAATCCCCGTCTCACTTGACAATCTTCATGCAGCCAAGTGGAAGAGACAGCAGTCAAAGTGGCATACGCAGATGTATCATGCTGGTCTAGTTGACATGGACCACTCGATCATCGCTTTGAGGAGTCTGTCTAGGTCTATGTTGTTGTCTTACAATGTGCCACTTATCCTCTCCCGATACGAGAGTCTTCTTACCGAGAAAGCTGTGATTGTCAGTCCTCATATTTGAAGCAAGCCTCTTTCATCCTTTCATTTCTCCTCAGCGAGGTCACATTTTCGTAACCTCTCGATGCCTTCTCACGCCCCATGCAGCTCACCCTCACCCCTGCCATACATCACAGATCATTCCGACTGCTCCGAACCGCGCCTAGTGCAGTCGACACAGCAGACAGCCCTAGAGCCATCATCGTCGGCTTCCCTCCGTCTCCCGAATATTGCTATCATTGTCACTTCCCATTCGTCATCGAAAACCCAAACAACGGCCTCGATCGGCCCAACCGACCAGCTCAGGGGTCGCCTGGCCTTGCTCTCCCGCCCTTGCATGAAAAGGTTTCCATCCTTGGAGAAGCGTCTATACACGTCACCCGTCTCAACTGGATCAAGCTGATATTCTGGACGGGCCGAGCAGGCGCTGCGACCCCCCTTTGCATGCGCCGCCGCCTTTCAGCTGTCAATAAATCTAACCAGGGCTTGGAGATGGCGCTGTCCTCGCCTGGTAGCTGAGGACGGTCTGCACCAGAACGGTTCCCGCCTCGGCTCTCGACCGAGGGATTTTGAGGCTAGCGATGATGACAGTATGGCTCGTATACCGTGCCACTAACGGCCTTCTCTTGGAAGCAGTCCATCGTTCGGAGTATTTGAACAGATCCAAAGGTGGCAATGTCTTGCATGCCATGGTGTTATACGATGCCTTGGATGGCGAAAAGGTTGTAGCAAACCTCTGTACGAGTCGCCCTCCGGGACCAGCAAAAGCAAAGCAGGACTCATTGGCCTGTCTCTGAGATGTGATCTGCTTCCCTTCGGGGGGAGAGGTTTCTTCTTCGCGAACCCGACCGTGGCCCCTCCGCGACGCCCATACGGGCCGTCTGCGTCATTTCCTTTCCGTCTTAGTGAGGCATTATACCATCATCATGTCAGCCACAAAAGTCCATTAGGATACGACCTTGTGGCCCCCGATATGGACGCGAAGATCATGACACCTTGAGTTCTTTGCAGGAGTCATGGCTGACGTCCTTCAACACACCAGTACGCCGACCATCAAGGCGCAGTTGATTATCCGGAGAGGGGAGCAAGTCTTGTGCACTCACACGTGTTGTCACGCCACAACGATGCTTACGGCGTTGGGCCTAGCCAGCGCGAGGACCCTGAGGTTTGCGGACCGAGCCTCTCCCACTCCGGTCGGTCGCTCACCTCGTCTATTACGGTGAAGCCTACCCTCGCTGGCCTCGATCTGGTGCCCGCGCGAGTCGCTCAGCAGTTGCCACCGGCCCGAAAAGCAAGTAGATGCGGTAAGCCATCAGGTTAATCATGATGAAAAATGCAGGGTCTCGAGACGATCGAATCGAGTCAGCATCCCTCGAGATCGGGCAAATCTTAGGTTGTCACATCGATGGCAGTCTGCCACATATCCGTCTCCAGTGTGATTGCATTAATCGATACCAAGGAGGCCTCTGGTACAAGAGACCGGTCAACAGCTGCTGCCGTTGAAGACCACTAGGGTCTTGCAGAAAAGCTCGTACTCGGAAAAATAACACCTCCAAATAAAAGGGTAGGTCAAAGTTGGTTCATCCTCGCGCGCAATGAACTAGATGGAACTAGATCTTGTAAATGCTCTCCGCAAATCATCTCTCCTCCGTCCCGATACCTATCCCCGGAATAAACGCCATATATGCATGCAACGGGCCTCGTATCCATCACCCCGGCGAGCTTTCTAAACATCATAAGGTCTCGCCGGGGTTCATTTCCGCTTCCCCTCTGTCTCGCCAACTCCCGCTACACTTCTCGCCGCGTGTCCTGGATCTTGACGTCGGAAATGACTGGGGTGGGCCTCGAACCCCCTGTCTTCCGATGTAAGGACGTCGTGGAAATGCTTCTTGGAGAATGGCTCGCTTCTTGCTCCCTCCGCTCTCCGTACTGGGGGTGGCGGCCGATAGTCTGCCTTGGCTTTCGTGGAGAACTCCACAACGCTACGCGTGGCCTAACTGTCTTGGGTCTGGAGCTGGCCGGCGCACCCTCATCCCTCTTGGCCAGGCAATGGTTGCTACCCGTTGGTAAAAGCGAGGCTCGTTACCAGCGGACCGTTGCAACAAGGCTGTAACATGAATATCCGCGTCGCCGCGAGTCTTATCCGGTACTAGACGCAGATAATTGTCCGCTATTTGGACACAGCGTCCCCAAGGCTCAGAAACTCATTCCTGCCGTCTTCTTCAAAACATACTCCTACCACTCGCCAGTCTGACGAAGCTGTAGGGCACATTCTGTCCAACCAGCAACCTTAGGGTCTCAACTGTGGTGAAAGCGGCAGTATCGGCAACGCCATACGCAGAGAAGCCAGCCTGTTGGGCGATGATGCCTGGGTCGCCGCCCTTCCTTGCACCGGCAGTATCGGCGAGGTCAAGGAAGACTTTTTTGAAATTGGAGCTTCCGCGGGCATTCGCACCAAATACGCGAACGAGCATGCCGACCAGATTGCTCTTCTCTGCACCAAGAGCCGAGACAACCAGGAAAGGAGCTGCATCATCGCCCACCGTCTGTGCTCTCTTGAGGCTCTCGAGACTGTTGAAGGGTTCGATGACAGGCCCATCACGGGCCAGTGCCGGTGGTGTCCGGAATCCAACGGTGTAGATCTTGCCGACCTGAAGAGCCTTTAGCGCATACATGACTGACGCAGCATCTTCGCCGGAAGAAGCCAGTACGACAGCGGTACGACCAAAGTATGCGGAAGGTGCCATGTCTCTTGTCAGGGTACTGATAATTCCTCGCCAGCTGGCGTTATCAAGTATCAGAGAGGTGTTGGGCGACAGGGCGGAGATACTTGATCCCAGGTGGCCAAAGGAATCATGATGACCGTGGCGTGGACTCGAGGGGATAGACGCTGGGGCCGATGAAGCTGACGACGAAGACCCTGACTTGACGATAATCGTATCGACAGTGCCAATGAGCCGAGCGGCTTCAGTCAACTCCGGGCCCTTGCCGGCGTTGAGCGACGCGAAGAAGGGGCTATGCTTTAGCAGGCTATGCCATGAAACCGCAGGACTGAGATAGGCACCCCCAAAGTTCTTTTGATTGCACCAGGCCTCCATGTTTTGGAAGTTGTTGGGCAAGCGTTCCACGACGGCGAAGTAATGGGGTAGACCAAGTTCGTTGAAACACTTCTCGTAGAAAGGGGCTGGCGGAGTCGAGCTTCGAAATGCTGGAGTAGTGATTCCATATATGCTCTTCTTTGGAAGTTGTCCAAGGAGGGCCAAAGCCGCGTTGATTTCTGAGGCACTCATCTGGCCCGGGGCTGCAACTATAGGCAGCAGTGGATGGGTGATGGGAGTGAAGACTCTGTTCAGAGTACGGGAGAATTGTCCAGTTTCCCCCATATTGACTCCCGAAAACGGCGGAGAGTCTGGGTAGTCAGCCCTCATTTTGGAACGGAAGTATTCCAGCTCGAAGTTCTCGTTGTGGTCGTTGATTATGGCGATCATCTTGATAATGTCGGCGTACTTGCTTGATTCCACATACACTTGTTCCGCATACGAGGAAGGCCATTTGAAAGTGCCAGAGAAGTCGTGGAACGCCGACATGATGCGACTGCTTCCTCTCTGATCATAGAGCCTCTTTCGGATGGCTTCAGGGAGCCAGAGCTCGACGTCGATGTACTCGACACCCCATTGGATGGCACGGTAGAGATACTCGTAGTAGACATCGGGGTTTTCCATCGGGAACCGGCCATTCTCTCTCGTACACCTGGTCGTGAAGATGATGGGCAGTTCCGTCCGTTGGCGCAGGAGCATCAGTTGCTCCCCAACATAGCTCAAGCTTGGGATGGCGGAATAAGTACCGTCGCCAAGTGGCTCTTTGAGGAGATCAACGCGGATTTCCACAGCATCGGCGCCCACCGTGAGGATGTCGATATTTGGGAGTGCCGCACTGACGTCGGGGAATGTTGTCGAGATGAAGTATGTCCTCGCTTTGGACATCAAGGTCTCATGATGGTTGATCTGGCCCAGGGTGAAGGAGATGAATCTCGACAAATCTCGGCGGAAGAATGGTGCTTCCGTGTAGAGAAACTCGTAGTCGCACTCAGCGGAAAGAAAGACGTCTGGCGGCATGCCGAGGTTGACGCAGTGAGCGTTGATGGCCACCACAAGCTCCGTGTTCCGAGAGGTGATGTCCTTGGCCGCTAGTTCTGCCGCGATGCCCACCACAAGGCCTTGGTCGGCAGCGGTCACCTCCTGGAAGGCGGAGCGAATGGCGAATGGTTTTCCTAGCACATCGGCGAAGACTGAGACGATCTTGTCCTGGCCGGACCCATACATGATGACGACGATCCTCGTGTCCCCTCGCTGGGGGGCACTCCCGAACCTGGTGCCGTTCGCGACGGCGGGGCTCGCATTCCGGTCAACATCCATTTCGACATCGTGGCTTCCGGACCCGTTGATGCTCCGTGGGCGTGCCGGCGTGGGCCCAACTCCTAGCTGATGCACTGATGCCATGCCGGTCGCCGAGGGTTCGTTGATGTCAAGTTGGAAGAGTCGGGCAGTCACGCCTGGGACTAAGGACTGAGATGTGGGGTTTGCAACGAAACCACGATAGACCGCTCCCTCCCCGTCTCCTCCTTCAGAATTGCCTGGATGGTTGTAGGGAAAAATGGTGGCGGTGGTTGTTGGTGCTGAGAATGTCAAGCCAGAGTCCCATGTCAAGACGAACTGATGTTCCAAGAAGGATTATGACAGTCCGAAGGGCGAATGGAAGCAGACTCGACGGGTCACAATGGGGGTTAGACGGTGTAGTATGGCTGAGAAGGGAGAGCAGGGCCAAGGCGGGTCAGGTGATCTGATGGTGTCAGAGATATGCGCCGGGAAGAGAAAGCCGGTGGGGGTCGTGGTGAGGCTGCTGCATAGGAGGTGTCCGCAAGATCGGGGGCGCGATGTGCCCGCGTAGCTCAGGATTGATAAGAGTAAGAGGAGGCCCAGATGACTACTAAGAGGGCAAACAACGATGTGGAGAGCCCGATGAACCGTTCTGCTGGGGCCAGGTAGTTTCTTCCACCAATTCCCGCGGGGCTCTCAGGTGCTCCGATGCAGGATTGGGAGCTCGCGATTCCCAGGGTGGGCGGGCTCGTCTAATTGAAGCGCAGGCGGGCTGGGCTGCGTGCCAACCGCGGGTGACTGGAATCTCGATTGGGCAGCAGAGGGAGCTCAGACGGACGGCGCGGAAACTCTCGAGTGAGTGAGTACGTGGTTGTTTGTTTGTGTGGACGTCTGTTGCAATATGAGGAGGAGTTGAGACGAACCGGCCGATGGCACGGGAAGGACAGGGCGGCGGGGAGGTCCAGCTTGGTGGAAAGGAAGTATTTCGCCGACAGGGAGCTGGCGAAGCGGCGGCGGCGGCGGTGGTGGTGGCTGCTGGTGCTCGGGAGAAGACAGCGTCGCGAGGTAAGGATGGGCGAGGTACGTCGCTCTCCTCGACGGGTTGGTATGTGGTATGGGCCAGACCAGAACGTGGAGATCCCTGACCAGCCAGGGCAATATGGAGGAGCGATAATGCTAGGATGAGCAGGGTAGCGACTGAGCCCGAGAAGCGCGTGGTTGTAACGGCAGAGCCGGCCGGGAGGCTTCGCAAAGGGACAATCCGCAGCTCGTCGTTGGTGGAGGAGACGGAGAGATTGATGGAAGTTGGGGACGGCGAATTGTTCCACCACAGACGCTGCGTTCCACCGGATTGCTTGACAAGAGCGCAAAGGGGGTCGAGGGGCAAGCCGAAGAGCTTGGCATGGGGCAAGACGTGGGACGGAGCTTTCAGGCTCGGGTGCGGATGCGGGTGCTGCTGCTGCCCTGCGCTGTTCCTGCACGTATCTGGGGCCGTTTCGTAAGCCAGAGAGGCCGCAGGAAGGAAAGCTTGGGTCGTGGTGCTGGGCGAACGAGAGCGCTGGATAAGCAAGCTGAAGCAGGCGAGCTAAGGTACGGTAAAGGCAAGGTATCGTGCCGAAGTTCCTGATGAGATTCGGCTGCAGCCCGGCCGTCCAGAACACGGTCGAGCGACGATCGCGCCGGACAGGACAAGTGGATGGATGGATGGCCTCGGGGACGCTTTGCTCTCTGACAGCTCGCGGCGTTGGGTTGATGGTGTTCCGGAATCCTTTGACGGTGTCTTGTCCAGGTAGGTGGCTTGGGGCTTGGGGCTTGGGGAGGAGGACGGAGAGACGTTGGCGAGGGCAATCACCACCAAAAGTTGGAGATGCGATGCGGGACCCGAGCGATAGCAGACTGCGACGCCGACGGGCGACTTACCTAGTGTTGCGCGTGTCAAATGGTGGGGTACATGGGGAAACGCATGGGGAGTGGCATCCCCAGGCCCCTGTGGCAGGGCCCCTGTACGCCGTAGTGCACCGCCGTATGTACTGGACACTGGCCCCCCGAACCGCGCAGCGCGGGCAGCCGCTGGGGTCGTGGTCGTGGGGATGTTTCTCCCCCTGGGGCTCGTGGTCGCCGCAAAGATTTGCCGCATTTTCCCTGTTTCCGGGATTCCAGCGCCCGAGATTATCCGCCAATGGCAGCCGGGCCCGGCCACGCCATTCGGGACGACTTGGCACCGTTAGCGTGCCGCTGGGGAGGGAAACTCCTGTTCAGGCCCAGGGTCAAGCACCCCGGCCCCACCGCACCTTCCACACCTCACTCACCTCACCCGCTATGGCTGGGACGCTGTCTCTCTCTCTCTCTCTCTCACCACATCGTCAGCTCAGCTCAGCCCAGCCGAGCCCAGCCCGGCTCTCGAATCAATCACACTCACTTTCGCCTCACCGACCAACTGATCAGGACACCACTCCGGACGCTGGACTTTCACCCGTCTTGGCCTTCTTGGTGTCCGTACCCTCCCAAGCCCGGCCGGTACCATGACCGGCGCCCTCAACTCGTCTGCAACAAACAACAATCGACATTGTTGCCCTCGCAGTCTCTCGCGATGCACCGTTACAGCCGAGGCCAGCAGAGATCTTCCGCCGTCCGTGTCGTCGGCTGCGTGATTGCCAATGCTACCTCATCTCTTAGCCTGAAGTGCGCCTACGGGATGCTTCCATGACAACTCGGCCAAATCTGCCTCGATAATACTGGCTTGGTTACATACACTACGCTCTCTGTTCCCCAGCTCCTCATTGAAGCTGCTCCACCATACGGATCACCTCATGAAACACCAGCTGGTCCCGCGGGCAGGAGGAGAGGTCACGCTGCTCCTTTCTGCCCTCGCCGACTCATCCCCAACCTGTCGCATCCCCTGAGGTCAACATCTGCTCAGGCGGAGATCTCTCCTTCTGGGATGCGAGGGTGGAAACCCATCGGCAAATATTTGATTGGGCCCCGCCGCGCCGCCCGCCATGCGAGAACCTCGGGATCGCCCTCCCGTGAGCACGCTGCCTTTTACCGCCGTGCGGGTAGCCGTCTTCTGGAAGCCCTCGACGGCTGCAGACGGACGCGGATCGGCGTCGTCGCCGGCGCCCTCAGACAGACCAAGTTGGACGCAAATAAAGCCCAGTGTCTGGCCAGGCAGTGACGCTCCAGCTCCGGAAGCTAGCCGTCGCCCGCTCGGGCTCAGCACCGGGCCCGCACCGCGAACCCTCCGTCTGCTGCCTCTTCGTCCCGCGAGCACCGCAACCGGCATAGCCGCTGCTGCAGATGATGCAAATGTGCGCCGTCGGAGAAAAAGCCTTACAGCACAAGCTTATCTGCCCATCCAACAATCACACGCTGGCCTGTCTGGCAGTGGCATCGACTCCGAGAGGTCCATGACGACCAGGTGTGGAGCTGGCCGAACCCCGAAGGTCTCGAATCCTCCTTTTATTCGCAATGTTTCCCCCAAATTGATGCCGTTTCGGGCATCATGTCATTCAAGTGGACTTGCAATATACTGCCTCGAAGACAATTCGTGGATATCCGTCCGTCGTCGTCCCGGTTCTCGTTAGTGTGGGACGATGGTTCCGACCATGGTCTGGTCCCAACAAACCGAAGTCTTGGGGGCCCAGTCTTCAAAGTTTCAAGTCCTTCGAGCCCGTCGGTCCTTTCCTCCTGGAAACAAATCTTCTCACAATCAATCGGAGGCGTATCACGATCCTGCGCAAGACGGGCTCATTGGTGCAGAATAATCTCTGGCCGGAATCCCAAAGTCGACCGCCTCCGTTGGTGGAGAAACATAGATACGGGTCGCGGTGCACAAGGTGGAGCGTCTGCTTCGAGTTTACCGCACGCTTGATATGTATGCCAAGACATCCAAAGGAAGAGACATAAAAAGGGAAGCAGATCAGTCCATCCGACTGTTCTCGACTACCCAACCAGCATGCACCACTGCCAAGGACGAAACGGCCCGGATATGCGGAATCGACATCCTCAGACCGGTACGGAGTTTCGCATCGAGATGATGTGAGAACCGCGGAGGATGGCAAGTCGACACAATTACGACGGCCTTTAGGTCTGGAAAGGAGAGACACAGGCGAACGGCAATTTCAATGACGCTATGGGAAACGACGACAAGACGGCGGCCTCCGGCACAGGCAGTCGGCGCAGCAGGCCTCACTCCTGAGCCCAGACGCCAACCATGTTGCCCTCACAGTCGATGAATCGACAGAAGAACCCCATACCACCACCAATTTCGGTCTTGGGCCTACCAATGGTCAGGTACAACGACGTTTTGCGACCACGACGGACCACTTTACTTACACATGGATCCTCCCGCCCAACTTTTCAACCTCCCCGATCGTCTCTTGGATGCTCCTGACGCAAAACGTCGGTAGCACCGGCATGCGCTCCGGAGCGGCCTCGTCGTGGTTGACGATCCGGTTCCCGTCCTCCATGAGCAGGAACCCGCCGTGGAGGTCGCCCTTGTTAAAGAAGTGCACGGTCTTGATCCCGGGCGTCGGCGACGGCATGCTTGCTTCGGCGCACTCCCAACCCAGCACCGCCGTGTAGAACTTGGCGGCGCGGTCCGGGTCCGAGACGGGGACTTCGAGCCAGCACATCTGGCCGAACGGGTTCTCGGCCGGCGCCGTAGTACAGTCTTTGGCGGTGTTGTGAGACATTTTGTGACGAGATGCGTATGTTGCTGTGTGAGAGTAAAGCAGTCCCGGCCTAAGCTGCCGTGTGTGTGTGAACTGCCCAACGAGCACCATCACTTTGAAGGGCACTCTGACTTCATTATAACCTGGCTTCCCACTGCCAGAGTCCTGTTGGCCCGGGGGCGCGATCTTCTTCAGCCGCAAGCCTCAATCGCGATGTCTTGTGTCAAAGGCCCTGAGACCCCTCTGCTGCCTGAAGCCAAGAGCAGCCACAAAGCCACACCAGGCATCACTCCTCACCTGACATGGCGATTCCTTCGCGTTGCTGTGAAGAGCTGCTGATGTCTCCCAGTCGCGCATGTGACGGTCTTCTCGGCGTGTCTGTCTGCCTGTTTTAATGCATCTGAGCTGAATCCTCATACCGCTCACAAATTTGGTTACATTTGCCTGAGCTTATGTACTTCGCCCTCAATCCCCAACGTCACCTGAATTCATGGCAGGCAATCCGCTACAGATAAATCATTCAGAAGGATGGCTTCCTCGTGGTCTTGCAAAGACATGATACTAAGCTACGCTCGATCAGATATGTCTATTCAATGTACAATGTTATAAAAAAGTAATAATACATATACATCTAAAAGGGCAGTGTTCTAAAAATGTCGTATAGACGTCATCGAATGATAAATGTGTGTGTGTGGATGATGATGCCGATAACGCAAAAGTATCCAATGCAGTACCTCACGCATCAATGTCCTTTTTGGGGGAGGAGCTTCCACCAACGGTAACCCGACGCATTAGGCCTCCCCCACGCCCTCGTTCTCCATCAACGCCGCCCTCGCCTCCGTCTCGTCGTCCACCTCCTGCGCGCCCGCGGGACTCGTCCACCCCGTGCTCGCCTGGATGACGACCGCGACGACGGCCAACGCCGCCGCCGCCTGCCACGTGCCCCTCGACGCGCCGGCGTACCGATCCACGGCGATGGCGTGCTCGACCGGCCCCAGGCCGCCGTTGAACACGAGCGCCGGGCTCCCGATGAGCCGCGTGATGAGCTCCTCCCGCTCCGGGCTCAGCGCCCCTCCTCCTCCTCCTCCCCCGTCCAGTCTTGTGAAGCTCTCGACCAGGCCCGAGCGCAGAAGGCGGTAGAAGACGCCGCCGCCGATGGCGGTGCCGAAGCTGCCGCCGAAGCCGCGGAAGGTGCCGAGCAGGCTCGTGGAGATGAAGTGCTCGGCCGGGTCGCTGAGGTGCAGCAGGTGGGCGAGGGTGTAGTTGAGGGTGGCGCCGGTGGCGAGGCCGTTGAGGACGACGGCGAGGACGAAGGTCCAGAAGGGGGCGTCGACGGTGCCGGCGAGGGAGAGGCCGAACATGGTGGCGGCGAAGCAGGAGAGGGCGACGAGGGAGGGCAGCCAGAAGGCGCCGTTGCGGCGGACGTGGAGCCAGCCGACGATGAGGCCGCCGGAGCCGAAGCCGATGTTGGTCGGGATGAGGATCGAGCCGGCGATGGCGGGCGCGTAGCCGCGGACGGCGAGGACGAAGATGGGCGTGTAGTAGAGCAGGGTCCAGCGGATGGACATGAAGAGGAGCTGGGCGACGCAGGAGAGGAGGACGGGGCGGGACGAGAGGATGGTGACGGGGATGATGGGGTCCGAGGCGACTTTGAACTCGATCAGGACAAAGACTGCGAGGCCCGCGGCTGAGAGGACGAGCGGCAGCCATTGGATGTCTCCCGAGAGGCCGTAGAGGAACAGGGAGATGGTCAGGACCTGTTTGCGATTAGTCGTGTCCACCGTCTTGAGGGGAATGAGCGAGCTTACTAGCACGAAGGCGCCCGCGTAGTCGATGCGGGCTAGCTTCTGAGAGACCGACCTGCCTTTCGTCTCTTGCTCTGCGCTTAGAGACTTGGGAATGGTCAGGAAAGCGCCGAGACCAGCAAGGATACCAATCGGCGTCTGGGCCCCGAAAAGAGCTCTCTGGGTCACAAGTCAGCGTCTACGCCGGGCAGACGAGTGAAAGGGGACAAACCCATCCGATGACCGGCAGCAAGGCTCCATACACGACGGCGCCGAAGGACAGCCCGATGGTGAAGCCGGCATTCACAAGCCCGACAAAAACGCCCCGTCTCTTCTTGCTCACGAGCTCGAGAACCAGAATCACCGACAAGGTCATGATACCCGCACCGCCCATGCCGGTCACGATTCGCCCAAAGATGAGAACCCAGAAAGACCGCGCCAGCGAGGTCACGACGCCGCCGACGGCGAAGCAGGCGCCGAGAGGCAGCACCAGGTTCCGCGGCGGGAATATGGTCGCCAGGCGCCCGATCAACGGGGCCAGCGACGCCATGCTGATGAGGTACGAGCTGGTGAACCACATGGCCCCCTCGTAGGACTCCAGCTCCTCCGCGATGACCGACTGGGTCATCGTCATGCCCGAAGTGTTCGAAGCTGTGGGCGGTTAGCTGGCTCGGGGAGGCTGGGGGGGTGAAGCAACCAACCTTGAAGGAAAATGAGCATCCAAACGCTGAGCATGAGGACGGCGGCTCGCGCGGCGCCGATGGACAGCTTGGGCGCGTCCGAATCTTCGTCATCATCCGAGTCCCGGTCTCGACGGCTGCCGGCCGGCGATCCATTTCGGAGGGTCCGAGAGCTTGTCTCGGAGTTCAGCAGCGTCGTCGTCTCCGTGGCGATGGCATCATCGGGGAGTGCATCCGCCCTCTCGGCACCCCCCTCAGCGTTCTGCCGCCTCCGGACGTGCTGGTCGTCGGCCATCCTGAATCACGCGGCCGAAATGCCCGTATCTCGGATGTTGCGTCGATATCTCCGTCGGTCTCATAAAAAGCTCCGACAAAAATTGTTCTGCACCGGAAGGTGATGTTCGAAAAACGATTGAAAGTGAACACTCATAAAAAATCGCCCTAGTCTCTCGTCACATGAGGATCTAAAGCCGCCATGTGTTTGCTCGAGAACTGTCAGCCTAGTGTCACATGGGTTGAGGTCCGATTATCTCGTCGCTTGGTAATCGGGCTTGAGTCCCTTGCTTGATTCAGTTACTAGCTAATAAACGTCAGTCGGATGCAATAGCTAAGACGTCCCGCTTGGGTGGGACAACTGCCCCGCTTTGCCCGGCAAGTGGCCTGGAAACGTCCCATCCAATCATCTCTCTGCATGATGAACAGACCAACTTCAGACCATCGTCCTCTGCACTCAAAGGCAGGAGTTGTGTTCGGGATCAGTCTAAAAAGAGTAAACACTCTTGTCGCTTCTCAAGCTCTTGGTTACGAAGCGCTGTCTTCGTTTCCCTCCTAGTTTACTCCGTCCACATCGCATAGTGTCCTGCCGTCCCACCAGCTTTCTTCTTCAACGGGAATATGTGAAAGCTGCACACCGATTATGGCATCTTCGAAGCTGTAGTTGGCCTGTCGTGGCGTCCCATGGATTCTCCTCTGGCCCTCAGCAATTAGTTGCAAGGAGTCTCGAGTAATTGCATCCATCAGTCCTGCGATTGGAACGCTGTCCGAGATCGCAGAAGGAACTCTTCCACCCTCAGGCCGTATACCACCCTCTGGGAGCGGCATGCCATACCCAAAGCTGGCCCGATATTCGTCATCCAGAAAGCTGCATTTTGGAGCCTTCTCATGAAATAAGCAGTTGGAGCAGGCACCTCCAAACTCCCCAGGAAGAGAGACACACTCCCAATACGGCGACAGCACCGGTAGGCCATGGCTGTTGCGTACTTGAGTCCATTGCCGCTCACACGCCCCGCAAGGAACTTCGTTTCTTCCACCGAAAGCTTGTACGATGAGGCTCTTGACTCCTTCCGAGCGGTGACAGATCTTTCTTGCCCAGTTACCGAAGCAACCGGCGTCCTCACGGGCGATGAAAATGCGTCGTTTGAAGTCACCGTTATTGCTGTATTTCCGAACAAGTGCGCGGAGGTCGTGACGACATATGGCATCCCACATGCGAGAAGTCACTTTCTCGAGAGTATCCCCTGGTTTGACAGAAGTTCGGAATGAGACCTCGACGTAAGACCTCCGGCAGCGATGATGAAGTAGCCAGAACGAGCATGAGCTAGCAACCTAGTCCGCAGTCAGTCTTCTGACCGGCGTTCTATCCGTACGTGAAACATACCACAAAATTATTAGGTGTCGGTTTGATCCAGCTACTCTCAGCTGCTGGTGGAGGGTAGTCCAGAAGCCAGGCGGATGGTCCCCGGGTAAGGTGCCGAGTGCGAGGAGGGCGAGGGATGTCTGGCATCGCGAGGCTGTGGGGTGCAAATTTGTAATATGGCGGTTCTGCCTCGTCGAAAAGTGAGGTTGACTGTGCTTTTGGAAAGGCTGAGGCTTGTTAGATTTGCGGTGATGCGGGTGAAGAGTGAGATATGCCCGGAAATTTGTGAGCTGGTGATGATGGGCTGGCGATAGTGAAGGATGGGAGCGCCTCAGATTAGCCTCAGACGAGGAGGTTGAGTAATAAACGCGAACAGAAGGCGCGACTGCCGCTCCCGACCTTTGGGGAGGCAGGTGCCTGCCTTCCGGGAGCGAACACGGCAAGACCAGCAGGGTGCCCTACTTGGTGTCCCAATCCCCGGGAAACGGTCGCCAGCGCAGGGGCGGCTTCCGGGCGTGGAAGATCAGGTCAAACTGCGTGAGTGGTGTGGTGGAACATGGTATGAGGTCTAGGATTTAAGGATGGGCGTGGAGGATCGAGTTCGAACCCGGCTTGACGACCACCGATCGATCGAAACGAGCGAGATTTTCCCAGCAAGTGCACCAGAGATGTAGGACCCATTCGACACCGGGGGTCTGAACTCTTTTGTCATTTGATATCGTCTCATCTTGGTATGATGTCCCTATCGTTGCTGCCAGTCTGCGCCTGTCTTGACGATAAAAGATCGCCGTTGTATACAAAGAAAAATAAATGAACGCCCTATTGGTGAGAGACCCTCCCTCCCTGCGCTTGTCCTATACTCCAAACCAAGATGTTCCTATAACAATAAAAGCCCTCACTTCTGGCTCAGAATATCTTCGATGGATACCCCTGAGGCATCATATCGAAGGGAGCGGGAAGGTACCACGCGAGGCCGACGGCGAGATTGTACGTCCAGCCCTGGGCGGTGCTGCTGCCCTCTTTGTCGACTAGATCTTCCTGTTGGTCGACAGTGTCTTGTCGCGTCTTCTTGGACCGCCTCGACGACCCAGAGACGCCGTGGCCCTCTGACACGTGATGACGACGATGCAGGCGTAAGAAGCGACGGATTCTGCACCGCGTGTTCCCCATGTGTTTTGGTGGTGAGGTCTCATCAGACCAGGCGGAGGACGACTCCTCGGAATCCAGGAGTGGCGCAACGTCCATGCTAGGCTTCTCGTCGAAACCTTCCGAGTCCTCGTAGATGTGTCTCTCCTTTCTGCGGTGGCGTGTGGTCTGAGGTTTGTGTGAGTACGGCGGCGGGCACTGAGACAAAGAATCGAATCACTCACTGTCGACGGTCCTCGCACCTTTCTCCATGCGACCGATTTGTCGCCAGATGCAGCATGGGCAGCGAGGCCTCTCGTCCCCCACGGTTTTCTGGGACTCCAGCGCCGCCAAGGAGCCGGCCAGGCCTGTCTTGGCCGTCCGCCCACGCCCAGGGTCGCCGGTTGGGGGATTGCGCAAACATGCATCTTGATCGCGACTTACACCGGAAGTCGGCGGGTGTCGTTCAGGTTAGCAGCAACCTGCGCTAGATGCAGATGGTGGCCCGGCAGCCTTCGCCTCTTATAAGACGGTGGGAACAAAGCCGTAGATATGCCAGCTCAGAGGTATCACAAGGGTGTGACTGGAAAGTGCCGTCCGCATGGAAAGTTAAAGCCGCCCAGACTTCCCGGTAGGCTCCCGGCGCCTCCGCTGAATGACGGCCGACCCTTGATGGCCGGCGCTCTTGGCCTAGCGCTGCGCCCCCGGCCAGGGCCATTTAAGCCTTTTTACCAGCTGGAAGGTAGCGCCGGGAGGGAGGATAAAAAACATAATCAAACTTCCTTCCTCCGCCATTTCGTGATCGTAAACAGACTTCCCGGCGAAGTTACCAGCTCAATGGCGGATCCTACATGACGGAATCGGCGGGCATTGGGTCAGTCCGCCTAGGCACTCGCATAGAATTTAAGCTTCGTGAGGGATGCCACCGCGAGTAAGCGATGGCCACTTGAACGACGACAATTAGTTTTTACGGCGGCTACCGCAGAGAATACCTACCTTGTGCTTCATTCCCCGCGGGGTTTGCGCGCCAAGCCTTTAGGCTTTTTTAGAATCCAAACGCCAGCCTCCAACTCCAGCCCCCCCTTGGTATATGTGTGTATCTAAGAGACAGTCCATCGAGCTCCTCGGATTCAAGGTAGGTCGTCCACGTAGGCGAGTGTGTCCCTACGCTCGTCGCACAGCCTGGCAAACTCGAGCAGCAGTCGCCACACGTACAACCGCATGTCCTCGCGCCTGAGAACCTTCTCAGCCCACTCCTTGCCCTGCTCGGCGATCCACCGCGCCGCGTCGTCGCCCTTGCTCTTCTTGCCCAGCACCCTGTGGACGTCCCATTTGGAGGGCGCCTCGTCATCGCCGTCCGTGAAGAAGTCCAGAACGCCGTAGAGGTCCTGGAATGTGTTGTCCAGCGGTACGAAGTGCAGCCACGGCACCAGCCGCTCGTCGTGCCACTCGGCGTACACAGTCGCCTTGAGCGGCAAGCTCGTGGACAGCAGAAACGCGCGGAACCGCCCGCTGAAGCTGTATCCGTCCGCGTCCGGCAGGAACTTGCTCGAGAATTGCTCCGCCATGGGCGTCGCATTGACGACGGACAGATGAGGCGCCAGCCAGTCGCACTCCTTGCGGCGGTCGTCGCTGGGTCCGCAGAGCAGATGCGTGAAGCCGACGTCTGCGAAGCCGGACAAGAAGTCGCCGAGCCGCTTCTCACGGCGGCGCGTGGTGTTGTAGCGCTCCAGCGGCGGCATGTCAAAGGTCATGGCGCGCACGTCATTGGCCTCCATGCCGCCGACCGTTGTGCCGTTGAGCATCTCCACAAGGCGCTGGCGGTGGAAGTGCATCCAATTGTCCGACTGCGTCAGGCCGCCGGAGCCGATGCCGCGCCAGATGAGGCGGTTGAGCTTGTGCGGCCAGGCGGGACCGGGGGAGTTGCCGCCGGTGTAGGCCGGGTCGTCGGAGAGGTACATGGCGCCAGGGATGAGAATATCCGAGTTGACGCGGAGCTTGGAGCCTCCGAAAAGGGGGATGAGGTCCTTCGTGGTGTTGACGTTCAGCGGCTCGACAAAGGTTCCATGGAGCGAGCGCAAGTGAGGCTGTACGCAGGGATCCATGGACGCGGTGAAGTTCTGGACGTAGCCTTGGCGGGAGAAGGGCGCCTGCCAGGAGTATGGCAGCGTTGGCGGCAGTGAAAGGTCTGTCGCCGCGGGTACGTTCCTGGCAGGAGAATCGGAGGGGCACGCTTCTCGAACGAGGTCCCAGTATTTGCGACGGTCACCGCTCGTCCAGCCTTTGGAGTACGGCTTGCCTCTGGCAGCATCTACGCTTGCCAGACTCTTGAACTCCCCTGTGGCCTTGTTCTTGGTGGGCATCTTTCGTGCCTTTTCCTCCTTCGCGGCGTATTTTTCCTTCACCTTCCATGGCACCAAAATGCGCGGCTCTTGCATATAGTTGATGGGCATGTCCACATCCGGCAGATGTTCCGCAAACTCGGACACCAGCGCTGTCCACAAGTCCAGCCACGGCTCTTTCCCCTCTGTATCACCATCGCCTGCCGCCGTGCCATTGCGCACCCTTACGACGTGCTCCGCCGCATTTGCCTGGTTCGTGATCGTCTTCGCGTCGACGGCCCAGAAAGGCCTCAGGTCGTCGTAAATACGGTCGAAGAACTCCTCGACAACAATCGCTTCCGTCTCCGTCGCATGGCGGAACCACTCCTGGAAGCCCGGAGGCGGGTGCCTACCACGTCGTTCTCGGTACCGCTGGGCGGCGTTGTGCAGAGTTCGGCTCCGTTTCTCGAGGACGGCGGCTTGCCTCGTTCGGGCATCGTGGATCAGCCAGTCGATGGGGTTCGCGTGGGCGTCGCTGGCGTTGAAGGGGTACTTGAAGTAGTCGGTCGCTTCGCCGTCGGTGAACTTGATTCGGGAGGCCTCGGTGCCGATTGTGTCGCGGTACATGTAGATGCTCGTGAAGACGAAGGTCAGGACGAAGGTGACTAGCACACCCTTGAGCAAGGGCTTGGCCGACCTGCTGGGCGGTCTGTTGTTGGCCTGCCACACCATGGCGACGACGCAAAATTTCTTCCGATTCGAGGATCTAGGAGAAGAGTGTCCAGGTTATCGAAAGAGCTTCGGGTGCCGTTGACTGCCCATGCTGAGACCGACGAAGCAAGGCGAGGGTCGATCTTCGAAAGCAAGGGCCCAATCTTCATCTGCGAATGGCAGAAGCCATATTTGCTTTGCGGGTAGCTTTCGTAAAAGAATACGCGGCTCTGCAGCCCCTTTACCAGCAGATGCAGCGACAGACGGGACCCCTGGTTTACATGACGTGGAGACGTGACTGCTTGGTGGGGGAGATTGCGCCGAGCCACTTTAGCTGAGTAAATTTAGACTGCAACTGTCTGAGACTCACGAACAAGACTTGTCAAAGACATGGCTGGGACTACTGAATAGCTGTGCTGACGGGAAGCGCATGTTTGTTGTGCCTACGATTTGGCTGCTGATGAAGTTTAGTGATAAGTCTTCCTAGGTAAATACCAACTTAGTCAGACCCCTGATCAAACACCTGGGTGAAAGGAAGGAAATGATCAAATTTCTTTCACAGAATGGTCTTCACTCGTCAACAAGCTCATAAGCATGATAATAGTTCCTCGGAATATAAACGGATCAAAGATGTAGAACATCCTGGGAATCCCAAGTGCTTGTGACAGGTTAGAGACTCTGTCATCTGCAAGGACCGACGGGGAGCCCCAAAAGCCGATGTCCGGTGCATCACGGCCCCACAGCTCCGTCTGGCATACTCCTTGATAAAGCTCTCGCAGGCAACTTCGGCAGTCCCGGGCCAACCGGCTCAAATGGCATCTTCATGGAGAAAATTGTGAATAGAAGCTATACAGCTTGTTACAGTTTAGCTAGCTGAAGGCCTGCACTGGATGGATGCCTGAGGAGTTTGCCACTGCCACGGCCAACAACCTCTGAGATTAGCATAGGCATGACCGTGCTGCCCACTGGTTTCACCACGGGGTACCTGGTGCCTATTGTATAGAACATAAGACGGGTTACCTCCTCGGCTAATAAATAGCCATGTTCTTCCCTTTGCTTGGCTTGCTTCGCTGGAGAATACCTACTTCACAGACCTCAGCCTCTGTCGCTCCATGCTTGAAAATTTTGAGCTGCCGCAAGGTGACGTGCCTAGTTGGAAATAGGGGCGCAACAAGCAGACAAGAAGAGCCATCATGAGCGCATCGGCCGGTTGAAAGAGCGCCGATCATACCAGACATAAGCTTAGAGGATTCGAAAAATCGAAGTCAAAATGTCACTGTATTGGCAAATGACACGTCGACTTGGCCGTTGACCGACCGAAATGCCGGTAGAAGCCCCCCTCAGACGAGCCAACCCTAATCTGTGTTCTTGAGCGAGTTCATATCGATTCGCCACAAGTGTTGTTAATCGGCAAGTCTGGGCAGACGGCGTACTCTGGTGTAGTGGTTGCTGGCTGCAGACTTGACATGTCGGTGACGAGTGCAACGCAGCATCCCCACCCGCTTACCTAAGGCAACCTGGAAGTCACAGTAGCCCGGACCTTCCCGGCAGCCGGGCAGCCAATCACCGGCGCCAGAAGTGCAATTACTGAGCCCTGGCGAGAAAAGCATCGACGGGCTGGACGTCAACCATTCTGCCGCAACGCCCTCTCAACTCGTCCTCCGTCCTCCGCTGGCCGCCGCCCCCCTCCAACGACGAACCCTCTCCACTCCCATCACCAAAAAATCCTCCCGTCCTTCGAGGCACTCCGATTCTCGTCGTATCCGAAAATGCTTTCCTCCACGAGGACAGCGGCCTCAATGGCCCTGCGAGGTGAGCCCTCCTCTCTCTCCCCCGTCGTCCCCCCGATTTGCCGAAGCCGAAACTCCCTCGCGGAGAAACCGCCACCACGACTACCGGGACCAATCCCACGATCAATCGCCACCCCCGAATAGCTTCATCCCTGCCTCGATACACCATTCGCGATCATGTCTCGTGGACGTCTGCTAACCTCAATCGTTCCCTCCCCACAGCGAGGCCGACCGCGTCCCTCATGCCTCTCCGTGTCGCCGCCGCCTCCATCACGACCTCGTCACGAAAGGATGCCAGCTCCGTCACGTCGCACTCCAGCAGCCTCATCAAGAAGGAGCGCAAGGAGGTTCCCCTGGCCAGCCAGGAGGGCACCAAGGGCGTCTTGCAATACGCTCTGTACGAACTCCCCCATCTCCGCACCCAATCAGCCCCGACAACCCTACCCGATATCGTCGCACATCTCCCATCAAACACCTTGATATCAACTGGCGAAACTAACCTCTGTAATCTGAAATAGTACCTCCCTCGACGTAATAACGAACTGGGCCCGTCAGTCCTCCTTCTGGCCCATGACCTTCGGTCTCGCCTGCTGCGCTGTTGAGATGATGCACCTCTCCACGCCCCGATACGACCAGGATCGTCTCGGTATCATTTTCCGTGCCTCCCCTCGTCAGTCCGATGTCATGATCGTCGCCGGCACCCTCACCAACAAGATGGCCCCTGCCCTGCGCCAGGTCTACGACCAGATGCCCGACCCCCGCTGGGTCATCTCCATGGGCTCCTGCGCCAACGGAGGCGGCTACTACCACTACAGCTACTCCGTCGTCCGCGGCTGCGACCGCATCGTCCCCGTCGATGTCTACGTCCCCGGCTGCCCCCCGACCGCCGAGGCTCTCATGTACGGCGTCTTCCAGCTCCAGCGCAAGATGCGCAACACCAAGATTACCCGCATGTGGTACCGCAAGTAGACTGCTGCAATTTACTTTGCGGCGATGGTGGTGGACATCAGAGGGGCAATGCGGAAGAGAGGCTGGTTGGACAAGGCTATCTGGCTGTGACTAATGCCTTGGGGGGCTTGGAATTTCTTCGAGAGGCAAAAAGAGGAACAAGAGAGCGAAAGGCTGGTTATACAACGGCACATCAAGCAGGGGGCATCCAGGCGGCTGGGCTTCTTTTCTTTTGTATGCGTGTGTGTGTGTGTGTGTGTGTGTGTGTGTGTGTGTACATATGCGGAGGATCCATTCGGTAGACTGACCGCGGATGGATTGTAGATTACAAGTTCTGCTTCCATGATCATTTCAAGACTTTTGCCTGGGCGTGGTGACCATCGGGTGTCGACTACTGCTGCCTCCTAGTGCCTGGAACTTTGATGAAACATAACAATCGACCAACGGCGGTCAGAAACATAGTTGATAATTCACGATTGTGTATGGACATTCATTCTACCATGCGCAGCATGTCGACCCGCTCTAGCTTGCAAGTTACACATAAACTGCGTCGTTAGGATCAGATGTTGAATGGCTCCATGTTCTGTACAGTTGTTTCAAAGCCCAATGAGGACACACTTCCAGATGATATGTATATAAAAGTATATGTCTGGTGCGGGTTCCGCACTGGAGTTGTGATGCCCGTTGTAATCAAATGCGTCCTACATTCCACAGTAAACTTCCCCGACTCTTTCTTGGCCTCAGAGGCTCCGGTTGACCAGATGTTTTCCCCCAAGGCACGTATTACCTCCTTGTTGCGACGTACTTCGCAAATCTCTAGGTTCTCGATGCAAATTCGCCGCACCCAAGGAGCTTTTGGTACAACACGATCGATCCTTCAACACTCTGCTCGCTCTCGCTCACTTTCCGATTCGAATTGCTCCATCGTCTCATCGTCACTTCCCGCGGCCTCCCCACGTATAGAAAGGAGAAAGAGAAGGTTTATTCCAAATATCCCTACCACACGCCGAACTTCCGAATGAATTTGATGCTGCAGTAATCCACACAAACAACAGCTCCGGGACCTGTCCCTTTCCCTGACGCATAACTGTACGGCATGATACACACACTTCTCGAGCCTTTCTCGAGACCTGGTCATGACAGGGGAAGGGACACGAATATTTAGCAAGGTTCCGCTGCCACAATCGTGGCCACGGATGCGACATTAGGCTCGGACACGACAGACTTGGCAACTATTCCTGACCGAAGCCCATTGTCTCCTCGACGGCAATCGTGAGCTTCTGCTGCAGCATCTCAAGACTCTTGTACGGCGGCAAGTCCAAACGGTTGAAACTGGATAGTGTTAGTGGATTCGTGTCTTTGACAGTGGTATAGAAGACATACCATGTGTGGGCCTTGGGGAGGTTGTTGATCTCGCCCGCCTTCTCAATAGTGAACCTGCGCGGTCCATCACTTCCCTGAAGATCCTTGAAACCGTTAACTGGGATACGCGATGTACCCGTAGCAAACTGGAGCAGACGCGACTTCTGCTCGCCATCCCACGATCGAATGGTCTGCCAGAAGAACTGAATAACCTCATCCGACTCAGTGTATCCACGGTAGTCGGTGTGCTTCTTCCAGTCGTCGACATCGATCTCAGCAATACCACCGATAAGCAGCTCAAGCTCACGCTCATCAAAGACGTTGATCAAATCCTGAGGAATGAGCTCATGGAAGCCGTCCTTGAAGGCCTGGAACTGCTCCGCGATACGCTTCTCAATCCTCCACTTGACCATAAGGTCAACGTACTCCTTCTTGTTCTCGTTGGTCACATCAATGTTACGTCCGTTCGGGATGAGGTCCTCGACGGTCATGACACCAAAGCGCTCGTCTTCGGTAGAGAAGGTCTGCTCGAGGATGCCTCCAGAAATATCGTTGTCCAACATCCACTGAAGCGAACGGTGGAAGTCGGCGTCAACACCCTCCATGTCGGCGAGCACAACTGACTTGCCGAGGATCATCTTGTACAAGGCACCGATGAAGAAGGCGTCGAGGAAACGACGGTGGAAAATTGCCAATCCAACCACACGGCCGATGAACTTGAAGTAGTTCAAATGCTCGGGGTTGATTCCGGAGTGAGGGTTGATCTGGAGGGTGTAGTTATCGTGGGCGGAGTACTCGAAGAGGCAGTAGAACGGGTTGAACATCTCGTGAGAAAGCAGGAAGAAGAACTCTCTCGACAGACCACCGTAATCTAGACCATCTTCTCCGTCAAACTTGATCATTAAGCGCTTCTTCAAGTCAGTAGCAGACTGCCGAGTGATCTCTGCAAAGGAGTCCTCGAAAATGTGAGAACGCCGCACTTTGATGTGGCATTGTCCGGAAAGGATGCGCATCGCGGGCTGCGAGCGGAAGTAGATGAGCTTCCTTCTGAAGTCTCGCTTGTACTGAGGCACGTTCTGGTCCAGGGATGACGGCAGACGAGGGTCGTCCCATGTCGTCGTCTTGGTGTTGTGGTCCACAAAGTACACCCTCGCAGTGTTGGTGAGACGCATCTCCCAGCCGCTTGGCAGAGGACCCAATTGGGACACGGGTTGTTGCTGAATGGTCCCGTTCTGGTTGTTTTGGCCGCCATACATGCGGATATACTGCTGCCGCCTGGGGTCCACCCAGGTCGTCGTCCTGGTGTTGTGGTCCACGAAGTAGGGGCGTCCTTCCGGGGTCCATCTCTGTTCCCATCCAGGAGGCAGCTCGCCAGTACCCGGGCTCGTGGCTCCAGTGTGCATCATCGTTGCGTTGTTCGCGTTCTGAGTGGCTGCTTGCTGTGCCTGGAGAGTCGGCGAATTCGCGCCCGTCCGGTCCTCGGGAAGGGTTCGGTTCTGATGTCTCTGGCGCTCCACTTGGGTCGCAGCCTCACGGTCGTTCCTCTGTTCTACGGCTCCAGAGGCAGTAGGTCTATTCCAGCTGGTGGTTCTGGTGTTATGATCGACGTAATATGTGCGGCCCAGATTGTCCTCCCGGCGCTCCCAACCTGACGGCAATCGGCCTTGCGCATCTTCAAACGGACCAAGGGTGCTGGACTGTCGAGCAGGAGCGGCGGTGCCATTGGCGGCCGGTGGTGGCCCTGTAGACGTCATACTGGCAGGGCGATGCGGCAAGTTAACTTGTGAGCCGGGGGCCGGGCCTCCATTCGGAGCACCCATGGCGGAGCCCGGTCTACCGTCAGCCACCGGGGCCGAGAGTGAGGAAAGGTTAGACCCCTGGGCAGGCGGGACGAGAGAGGGGCGGCTGGATGAGGCCTGGCCGGCCCGAGCAGGTGTGGAGAGGTTCGTTGAGAGGTTGATTATTAGCTTTCCGTGGACGACTAGGTTATCGGTCGACTTTTTCAGGTCTCGCGTGAGCATCTGGTCTGAACCCGGCACTTGTTAGTCGAGTCCGAGGAGATGGCGACAGCCAAGGGGGCATGGCAGGAGGATGTTACCGTCAGCGTCTGGTGCCAGTTCAATAACATCGCCAATTCTAACGTTAATGACACCAAGGAAGCCTTGGTCCTTCTTCTTGAACTTCTTCTGGTCAAACACTTGAACGGCGAGGATGGTATCCTCGTTCACGTGGCTGTGGTTTGTCAGCGGTTACGTCCAGCACGATGGGCATCTCTGGGCCAGCTACGCACAGATCGAAGCTCTCGTTCCAGTAGGGGTTCAACGTCCGCTTCTGGGCCGTCGTGGTCTTGGTCTGGTCTCCGTTGACGGTGATGACGGCGAAGGGATCCGGAAACCCTGTCGGAGGGGTTAATTGTCATGTTCTGTGATTGATGAGCAGGTGTATAACGTACGGAAAACATCTCGCTTGTAAAGGCCATCTGCGGCGATGACTGTGACCGGGTTAGTAATTGTCGATGCAGGGCAGGGAGACGACGCGGGAATGACGAACTCGTTACTCGGAGGTTGGGCTTGCGGCTGGAGGCGATTTGGTTAGCTCTCGTGGTCCATTTCGGCGTCGACACAATCGGCGCAGCAGCGTGGGTCGAGGCAGAAGGGAACGACGGCGGATGGAGGACTCACTTGGGCTGCCCGGCATCATTGCGGGAGGAACTCATTTCGTCGCGGGATGTCCAGCGACAACGGTATCGACTCCCAGAATATTTATCGTGTCCAGAAGGAGGTCGATGGCAGTTGGAACAAATGAGGGGTTAGTTAGGATCCGGGGAAACTTGTTTGAGAATGACCGGTCGCGGATCGGTTGGGAGGAACGGAGGGTATCGACGGGCGGCGGGATGCACGCAGCGAAGGCGAGGCGTGTTTGCTGATACTGAGGTAATCAGAGCCGGATTGACGTTGACGACGACGGCGAAGGCAGAGCTGAGGCTGTGCTGTGCTGTGCAGAAACCCCCCCGCTTCGAGTAGCCAAGTGGGCTGGGTTTTGGGGGCCTTGGGGTTCGTCGGGTCGGCGGTGGGTGATGAGGTGACGCGGCGGCGGGCGGGCAGCGCGAGCAACGGCTAAGAGAGCACGGTAAAGGATGCTGGGCTGGTATCGGACCAGCGACGGGAGAGCGAGGTGTTTTCGACGTCGACGTCGACGGTTGGTGGGAGGGGGACGTCGGTGAGATTCGCAGGTTGCGCAGGAGGTTGGCGATGGAAAGACAGGATGGCGGGAGTTTGGTGTTTTGGTAGTCGCCCCCCGTCTGAGCGCTTGTCAAACGGTATGTGTGTGCGAGTGGATTTTGTCTCCGGTCGGAAGTGCGCACGTAGGAAGGCAAAGAAGGCTGTTAGGAAAGGCGCGGGAGGTGAGGTAGGTGGTGGGTAGGTGGGCGAGAGGCAGGCGGCAACAGCCAGGCAGGCGGACAGTCAGGGGGCAGGGGAGGTGCCTCAGCCAACAGCAGCAGCAGCCAACAGCGAAGTGCAGTAATCACCTCCACTACCTTATCCCAAGGTAGGTACCTACAGAGCAGTGCGAGTGCAAGTGCAGCAGTGCTCTCAGTTTAGCAACTCCGTGGTGGTCGTCAGTGTAAAGCAAGGCAGGTAGGTAGGTAAAGGCATGGAAGGTACCTGCCATGCCTTGACTGGGTAGCGCAGCTGCGGCAGCCGTATCCGTGCCTCAGGTCGCAGTGGCAGCAGCAACTCTGGTGGTGGTGGTCTAGTGGTGGCCGTCGGTGGCTGTGGAGGCGTCTCGTGCAGACGGTGAGCGCCCAGCCAAGGTGAGGCAAGGAACCTGGAAGAGCGGATGGCGAATTCGGTCGCTCCTGTTAGGCCTCAGCGGGGCCTGGAGGTCACTGTGGGGCACCTGACGGGAAGCGGGCATCTCGAAGCAGGCATATACAGGTAGGGCGGTACCTCCTCCGTCTGGCAAGGCATCCGTAAGCTGGATGGCTGCCGTCGTCGACATCAACATGGGCAGGAGGCTGTTCTGAGAATACCTACCTATCTGATACCTAGGATAAGGTGCCTTGGATACCTTTGCTCGGATTTCCTCTGGACTGAGGCTGTTGGTTGATGACGGAGACCTTCGGTGTAAGGTACATTTTCACCTACCTAAGGTACCCAAGGTATTCTGCATTTGACGAAGGACCGCGATGCGAAGCAGGTACCTCACCTTAACTGGCGGCCATTACCATTGACACGACCGGCGACTCTCCCTCAGATGCAGCACCTCACAGCAGAGTGACAGGCTGCCCGCGTCTAAACACTGTTCCCGATGGCGTTTCGGATGCTCGTGGACGTCAACACAAGCCCTGGCCTCCCCTTGCCTGACGTGACCTCACACTCAGTGGCATACCTACCTTAGGTAAGGTACCTTGACGATGACCCTGCCGTGCTAGCAGCCCAAGAGGCTTGGGAAGCCCCTCAGTTCGGGCCGTCGACGAGATCTAGAACCTGACCAAGCCGGTTCATGACCCTTTACATAATCCGTTGTGGCGACCGCTATCATCGCCTCCAGAATTTTCTGTGCGAATGAAGCCCTCCATTACTCAGGAACAATAATCATCACCAGCGCCAATCACCACCCTCAACGACTGGACTGCTTGCTCTGCCACGGAGGGATTTCTCACACGCCTGTCAACATTAGAAAGCAAGAGAGAGACCCTGGGGCTCGGGTCCTTTCTCCTGCGTTCTTGGGCCCAGATTCTTGGCCTTGGCCCAGGGGGGGGCGATCAAGGCCAGTACCGACGGCGAACCCAAAACCAGAAACAGCGCATTGTTCCTCGTCCCATCCCCCCCCGGTCCCCCGAACCTCATGCGCCGCTCCCTCCGCCTCCAAATCGCCAGCAAGCCAGATCCCTAATTCCCCGTCTACTTGTCCCTTGACATGAGGGAGCTCTTGGTCCTTCCCGAGAGCCAGCCACTTCCGAGGAACCAACTGGAACTTTAAGTAGGTAGTTCAACGTGATTTTAGCATGATGTCGCCCGGCACGTCCAGTCCGTCCGTCGCACCCCTCCCGGACTCGATAGTCATCCCTCCCCTTGGCGAGCGACGGCACCGGGGCACCATGTACTACTTCTCTTCGCCATAAATAACATACCCTTGGACAAAGGGAGCTACTCGTCCTATCCAAAAGTTCCCCCCTCCAACCAAACAAATGCATGGAAGACAGCAAGAAAAAGGACCCAATGAGAGCTGCGGTCAGCGCTGCGTCTTCACATACAACAGGAAGCACGTGCCGCAGACACGCTTTGCACTGCATCCAATCCTCGGCGCGAAGAGGCCACCCTCTCTCCCTGTCCTGCTCGCCTGCCCTCTTCTTTCCACCCAAGGGAAGGGCAGTCTGGCGGTACGTCTAGTGCTTTGTTGGTACCGGGGGTTTGAGGCCCTCCATAGCAGAGGGAGGGCACATCAATCCCGGCCCGTGTGTCAGCTGGCAGATGGATACCTGCCTCACAGCATGTCAGCGACATGGCCCGGCAACTCTGCGCCCGGATCGGGCGACGTCGTGGGCCACGCGCGGAAGGCCGGCACCACTAAGCTTGTCCATCCTGTCTTGCGGCGTCCCGACCCTGTGGATTCCACGCGGTTTATCCTTTGGTGCTCCATGACGTCTACTGACCCCTGTCTGACGATAGCTACATAAGTCCCATCACTGTCTCTGTGATTAGGAAGTTGTCATGATACCAATTGTTCTGTTAGTTAAGTTCCGTGAGAAACACACATGACACGGTGAAGTAATTCACAACACTGTTACCACTGCCTTGAGGATCCTCTGCATGGTAATAATTCCAGTGAGGGCTACCCACAAGCTATCGTCTCTCTGCCCACTGAACGTCACCAGTAGACACTGCAGAGCTTCAGCTTGGACGGGTTTCATTGTTCAAAAAACCTGAAAGACTCATCGACTTTGTGTGTAGAGGCCTGACCTATCCCTTAACGCCAGAAAGAAGCTTTCCCCTTGCCCTGCCGGATCCTGTATGGTACAATCAAAAGCATCGAGTCCTGTCACGCCCCGCCCGTCGCTCAGGACAAGACCTCGTGAGGCATCCCAGACTGCTAATAAGGGGTGTATCCGCCTCTTCCCCGGCCACGGTAGCCTCCCCTATAGCCGCCGCCTCCCCGGGGGACGTAGCCGCCGCGTCCGCCCTGGAAGCCGCCGCGACCACCTCTGAAGCCACCGCGGCCACGGCCGCGAGACATGCCGGGGATGTTGGTGCGCTTGGGGACGACCTTGATGTTGCGGCCCTTGAAGACGCTCTCGTTGAGAACGAGGGCCTGGGCGACGAGGCTCGGCTCGGTGAACTCTACGTAGGCGTATCTGCAGAGACTCGCGTTAGTACGTTACAAAAACTCCCAACAAACGAGTCTGTCCTTGGAAAAACATCAACATACCCCTTGGGTTGTCCGGTGAACTTGTCCAGCAGGATAGTGACGCGGTTGATGGAACCGCAGCTCTGGAAGTGAGCCTGGATCTCCTCGGGGGAGGCGGAGTAGTCGACGTTGCCGACGAAGATGCTGCGGCTGTCGACATCTTCCTTATTGTCCGACAGCTCCCGGTTCTGCTGGTCGAGGCTTGCCTGCATCTCGCGGAGCTTGGCCGCCTCCTCTTCCATCTCGGCGACACGTCGCTTCATCGCCGAGATCTCCTCCTACGTTTTGCAATGCTGGTCAGTTTCAACCTCCTCTTTCCATGCGAAGCCCACTGGTGATAAAAGGCTCTTCTCTGCGCACCTCATCGTGGCCGTCATCGTCCGCGACGCTGTTGTTCTCGGCGCTGTGGTCCTCCACAGGCTTGTCCTCGGGTTTGACGTCCGCCATGGCTGCGGCTGCGGTGTCTGGCAATTTAGGTAATGGATGCAAAAGAGCCTGTGCAGGGAGAGAAAGATGCTGTTAGCTGATGATGTTGGGCAGCTGGCGAGCTGAATCGTGCGACAATGCAGAGACGCGCAAGTTTAAGGCGTCCAGCAGCCTTGGGAGGGGTTTCCTAGCTGGACCAAGGTAGCTCCTGCCGGCGGGTAAGGTAGGCGGCAGCTTGGCGGGGGGGAGGCACTCACGACTCTTGCAACTGCAGGACCAGCTCTTGCCTGCGTCGGTGAATGAGCAGCGGCTTGTGCAAGGCTGGGACGGGTCGAGGCCGATGGCAAGGCAGAGAGGTGTTGCAAGGTATCCAGTGAATCAGAGTCCAAAAATGGGCAGGGAGATGATCCACGGTTTAGCCGGTGGCGCCCCGATACGAACGACAAGAGCTACCTAGAGCTGGAGCTTTGGACCTCGATCTCTTGGTGGTGTGGTCGTGGGATTTCTAGGAATCTGCTCGGGGGTCAAGCGCTGATGCGATGATAATAAATGTGTCTGCCTGCGCGAAACAATTCCCAGCGTCTTTGTGAGGCTGCAGATGACGTCGAAAGGGTAAGAGTTTACCGTGGAAGGGCGAAGGTCAGTTCAGCCTGGCGACAGCACCTTGTCACCTTGTCCAGTGGGGTCGTGGAGCTGCACCCGCTGCCAGGTAAGGTAGACAGTCCGGTACATTCCACTCTGGCCGATCAAAGATCTGGCGGGATCAACGGTGCAACGTACAAAGAAGTGCAGCGGACAAAGAGGTACGACGGCGTCTTACTTTCGACCATTCCCTCGACTGCTCGGGTTCTCCCCTTTCTTTCTTGCCAGGCACCCGTCTCGAGGGATACATTATTCGCCCAACCGAAAGATTAGGTGAACCCCGGGGAATTCTGTACAGGCAGAGCAGACGGGCAAGCGTTCTGTCAGCAACGGAGAGCATTTACAGCTTTAAGGCACGGGGCTGCTCAGCTTCTGCTGGGCCCTTCTGGGTGTCTGTGGTACTTCAATGACCGCGACAGATCGCTTTCAACTTTTCGCGGCAATGTTCCACAGTCGCGTCTTCTCGCGCCCCGGCTGTCTATCGGATCTCATCTTTTGGTCCGGCGAGCACTGACTCTACATCAGATTCGTCTGGTAACTTCAATATTAATCTCCCGTTGGATTTGATATCCAAAGTTGCGTCATGCGCGAACCCTGACCATGTTACATTACAATTTCCACCGGTGCTGTCATAGCGGGGGAACGTGTGTACACCGACCAAAAAGTCGGGCCACTCGAGGCCCTGATCTCACTGACGTTGATCGACCGCAGCACCGTTTTCCGTTCTTTAACCCCAGCCCACCCGGAATCCCTCGTCCTCCGTGCTGCGGCGATCCACCCCGGAGTCCCGGGGACCGCCGACCGGTCGACACACAAAAAGGGCTGGAAACAACCGGCCGAGTCATCGGCGCTACGATACTTTGTTCCTCGGGAGCCTCGTCCCGGGGCCGATTAGCCGGCTCGAGTCGAACAAGTTCGCATTGCTTGCCCGCCGAGGGGGTTGGGCGCTGCACTTAGTCAGCACATCTGCAGGATCATTGGGACCTGGTCCGCCTGTTGTCGTCGCCCACGTGTGACGTCGCTGAAGGCACACCGCGTCAGCACCGCATCGGCGGTTCCGGCCCAGCCCATCTTGGCTCTCTCTCAGCCTTTTCTGTTTTCTTGCTCGCCGTCCGATTTCCCGAGCGAAGGAGAAGTGAGAAGGAGAAGAAAAAAAAAGTCCAGGGTCTTCGACCGGATAGGCTCGCTCGTGCCTCCCGGCAAAAGACACATTAACTTGTGCCACACATTCGCAGGGCCTCGAACAGTCTCGCATTCTGAATGGTTCGGGCCTGAGAGGGTACCCGAACACAGCAGCCATGGCCACCGACGACGAAGCAGAGGCGATCCGGCCTCTGCTCTGGAGCTTCAGCGGCTTCCGCGAGACCAATAGGCCGGCGCCCATCAGACGGCACCTCACCGAGTCCCGCAGCAGCCTCAAGGACATGCTGTCGTCGCGCAGGAAGCACTACGCCGTGCTCGCGCTCGTGTCGCTGGACGTCGCCACGCTCGTGGCCAACATCTTTGTGGAGCTCGTTGCGTGCGATATGAAGCGCGAAGACGAGCCCTGGGTCCGCACGACGCGGCACGGCCTCACCATTGCCGGGCTCGTGTTCAGCTGCATATTTTTGGTTGAGCTCATGCTCTGCGTCTTTGCTTTCGGGCTGAGGTGAGTCCTGAGGCCTCCCCTGTGAGAGTTTTTTTTGTTTTATCGGCACAACATCTGACCAGGTCACCAGGTACTTTGCGGAGTGGTTTCACCTGCTTGACGGGATCGTCATCGTAGCGAGCTTCGTGATTGACGTGCTTTCTCACGGCATTGTCGAGGACATTGCGTCTCTCGTCATTGTCTTTCGGCTGTTCAGGTTCGTCAAGGTGGTGGAGGAGATGAGCATGGGCGCGGTGGAGAGGATGGAAGGCCTCGAGGAGCAGCTGGAGGCTCTGAGACGAGAGAATGGGGAGATGAAGAGAGAGCTGGGAAGGCGGTGACCCGAGATATGTCTGACATCGGTTGGCGGCAGTGGAGCTGGTTCCCCGTGCCCGCTGGGTAATGTGTTTAATGATAATGGAAACGAAGAGAGCCTCCAGACCATTTCGAGCGTTGTGGCCTTTTCTAGCTGGGTCTGACGAATCAGATGTAAACCCTCGCTCGCCGCCCTGTTTCGACGCAGCGAACCGTGAGGAAAATGCGAGATCCAATCGATGGATCGCCACTCATTGAGCTGGTTGATACAGTCTGGGGCAAAGGGAAATGACATGGGTATATCAGCAAGCTATGTGAACCCGTGGTGCTCTATTACAGTCCGAGAAATAGAAAAACGGGGCGGGCGAGGCCAAACGGCAGCATTCAAACGGCGATCTCGACGGACGATTTTGCATGTCTGATCCAACTGCATTCAGCCAGATTTGTGGTCTCGGCCGGGCTCGGTAGGAGTCGCAGCGGATGTGGCACGCCGCCGGAGGACGCCTCCGCGATGCAACGCCAGCCGCGCCCCCGGCAGCTACTGCACCTCGTATTCCGCCTCGAGTGGCAGGCGAGCCGTGGTTGGTTTGTGAGACAAGTTCCCCAACGCTGGCCTCCTCGTAGACGTGCATGGGCGGATACCCCGACTTCATGCTGGGGGACGAGAATAGCATCGACGGGAGGCAAACGCGCCAGGTCGAGAGTAATGGGTCCGGCTGGCGAAAGCAATACGAAGAGGCGAGAACAGGCGATTATTGTTGTTGTTGTTTTGCATATGGTTAAATGTATTTGGGGCTAGAGCTCCATAGAAGTGTGCAACGGGGCCATCCTTGCGTCGATTACAGCAATATCCCGCATGGAAGGTTCGTTTCCTGCACGTCTTTCATGGTATCCCACAGAATGAAGCATCCGGCTCACCAGGCGGCCTTTGCAGATTAAGAACTCTAGCTTCACACACATCCAGCAATGTGATGTCTGTCTGTCAAAAGGCGCTTCCCATGAGACGTCCGGGAGAGCAGAGACTTGCAACGAAGTACCTTACTCATAGTTGCCCAAGACAATTCGGGTATTACGATATCGGGGTGAACAAAACGGACGCCTCAACCGTAACACATAACCGTACCAAGCGCCGAATTACCTAGAAGGCCAGAACATGTGGAGCATGCGGCGCGACCAGTTCGGACCAAGGACACGAGTCACAGACCACCGGCTGCTTCTTTGTTTTTGCCTCGGGTGTCCAGTCAAAAAGCAACGCTTATTATCAGCTCTTCCAAAAACACGGAGACATTTTTTCTGGTCCCATCCCAACCCGTGCGTGACCTTTTTTTTTTTTTTTTTGCAGCATGTCAGAGCCACAAAGGGGCAAAAAATAACAACAGACGACAGGCAGCGGCGCGTCGTCTTAGATCAGACGGTCGAAACCTGCAGAGTTGACGTCGACCTGCAACACATGCAGAGACAGCGGCAGCAGCAGCAGCAGATTTCATTCAATCCATGCCCTCAACCCCAATATCCCTCCGTATGCCGCCACGGACGGCACTTGCATCTCGGTGTAACCCATCCTTCAAATCCGCACACCCCCTTGGCCCGCGCCGCCCCGATTTTGTGCACTACCTTACCCCCTGACGATGCTTCTCTCTCTCTTGGCCGAGAAGAACGGCCAGGGGTTCGGCCCAGCTCCCGGCCAATCAACACCCGGCCATATCGGGTCTTTCCCCCTAAGATTAAACTTCATCTCGACGTCCGGGCCCCATGTTCGCGTGGCCCGTTTTTCGAACCTCGTTTCCGTCCGCCATGGTTTTTCTCTCGCCGTTTCTGCCCATCGAACCATCGTCGCCCGCTCGTCGACGGCAGGTGGTCGAGGGAGCAACAAAGGCGAGGGGAACACGCATAGGGCGCGCGACGAGGCAGGGAGGTTGCCGCAGGACCCGAGGGTCTACCTAGTCTCAGCCCTGGATCGTCGTTCCTTTGCCAACAATCTCTAGGCATTCCCCCGTTTTCCCATCAAAGAAAGCACTGCGCCAGAAAGGAACACAGACCCAGAAACGCTCGCGCGGTCTTGGGTGGGAGCTAGGTAACCACAAAGCAGAATGCGCACAACGGCGTGTCCTTCCCACCCTCGGCACTAGAGGCAAGGATGGGCGGATATTGTGCTTTCTACAATCACAAAGTGGGAAGATTCGGGCGGGGATTGGCAGGGACACGGGGTAGTCACAGGGGCTTCTCTCGATCCTGTCTCCGTCTGTCTGAATTGAATCCCTTCCTCTCTCCCGTGTCTCCTAACGGGGCTTGACGCCATCACCATTTCCGTTTCGTATTATCCACCTTTGCCTTTGCCTGCAGAGGGCGGATGGGATACCACACCACACCTGCAACCTGCTGCTGCTGCTACCTTACCTTCCCAGGTTCCCACGCTCTTGTCCATACTCGTCTCCGTTTGCAGCCTCACGGTTCACCTCATCAATCTCCTTCAAGTTGAGCAGCAGCAAGCCAAGGAAGCAGGGCCCCTGGAAGACCCGCCGCTAGACCTCTCCTCCTCCACTCCGTTGGTTCCTCGGCCGGAGAAAAAAGCCCTCTCGCAGTTTCTCTGTGTCTCCCTCCAGCATCTGTTTGGCCAGCGTCCGGCTGGTTGCCCATTCCCCAGCGGCGCGCGCCACCGTTTTCCCTCCTCGGCCTAGTCGCGGCCGCCATCTCCCTCCTCATCCTCCTCGTCTGCGATCCTCGTCTCGTTCTGCGTTAGCTCCTAGTCCCGCGGCCACCCCCCGTCGCTGCCCACCCCCAGTCGATGCAGAAAACAGAGACCGCGAGCGCGCCGCCCACGCCCCCCAGCATCATACGGATACAACGTTTGTGATGAAATTGCCTTGCCGTTCCCCTAATTTACTGAATGTATACATACCCATTGCCCGTCGTCTCTCGCCTGTTCTTGCTCTCCTCTCCCTCCCCCATCCCTCTCCCGTAATAGCCTCCACGAACCCACAACCGCTTATCCCGTCCTCCGACGCAAAGCCTCTAATAAGCCCTCTCCCCCTCGAGGTTCATCAAGTCACTCGCTACATTACGCAAAACACAACACACCAGTCTCGGACTACATTTCATTCGTTGGGATCACCGTCAACCCACCTGTCGCTCTCGGATCTGACAACCACGTACGATCAATAACCTTAATACACACCGGCCTTGTTTCGACCAACCCGAAAACTCTCGTCAAAATGAAGTTCCTCCTCCCCATCGCCCTGCTCGTCGCCGCCGTCGCCGCCCAGGACAACGACTGCGACGCCGCCCCGATCGTCGAGGCCTGCCTGCAGAGCGAGAACGCCAAGGTAGGCTCCAACCTCGTCCTCGACGACGAGAAACTTTCCTCGCACGTGTAACATGAGACTAATATGGGAACCCCATACAGGTTGCAGCCTGCGACTCCAGAGACTACGACTGTCTCTGCGCCGCCTACCAGTCCGTCGCGACCTGCTACAACAACTGCCCCAAGGACAGCCGCGCCTTCCCCGCCCAGAACCAGGTCACCATCTTCTGCCAACAGGCCTCCCTCTACGGCTCCGCCGCCGCCCGCAAGACCGCCTCCGTCTCCGCCGCCACCGGCGCTGTCGCCTCCAACTCGGCCACCCCTACCGCTGCCGCCACGGCCACCGAGGACGCTGCTTCCACCACCGCCTCCGTCTCTCCCACCAGCACCCCCAACCTGGGTGTCGGCCAGCTCGCCCGCAACACCGGCGGCGTCCTCCTGGCCGTCGCCGGTGTCGTTGCCGCCGTCCTCTAAAGGACAAGCCTACGAGGAGGGAGCGGAGTCGGAGGAAACGCGAACACTACTTTACACGTCTTTTTTTCAAGCGATAATGTCACGGTGCCAAAAAAAGCCTCTTGGATAGGGATCAGGATTCTCGACTAAAAGAAGGAATTTCAAGAGCACTTCACGGGGGGGAAAAGGGTTCACCAACCCGTCGCCCACAGCGATTTAAAGGAATGCCAGTTGTACATGGTTAATCTTTGTAATTACCTAATCCAGCCAATTTCATGAACATGGGACGACGTTACACACACGACGAAGAAGACCATGCCATCAGAAAAGAGAGAAAACACCAATCATTCATCGCTTGAAAAAAACTCACGATCCATGCTCAATCGACCCTCTCTCTTTCTCTACTGATGGACACGTACAAAAGTGGGTGCCTCAATCTACCCTCGACGCCGCTACTCGTGGCCTCGGTGTTCCCTGTGATTTGCAACCAATTCACCAAACACTGAACCTGCGGGTTCCAACCCGGGCCCCCCCCCCCCCCCCCTTGCGCTGATTGGAGAAAACACCACCTCGAGAGAGAAACAAATATTGGAACATGTTGACTCAGCAACATTCTTCTGAAACATCATTCCTTTTTTTCCCTTTTGCTACACCACACAACCTGCACGGCTGCTAAATGATGCGGTACATGGACAGACAGTACGTATTTTTCCTGGTTGGTGAGGGGAAGGGGAAGGGGAAGGGCGAAGCGCTTGTTCCACCGGCAAGGAACATCTTTGCATGTGCTTTTTGTCTCGCAAAAGGGTTGGATGTAGACAACACAGAAGAGACAGAAGAGGATGTCGGCCTGCCTGCCGGCAGGCTTCGAGGTCGGACGGGAAACCTGCAGAGAGGAGCCTGATAAAGCCAGGGAACCAGAAACATCACTGCGGGATATTGGCGGATGAAGCCATCCCGTGGCTTCAATGCGCTCACTGGAGATGTTTTTTTGGAAAGGGTGGAGAATCTCCATCTGTTGATGATCTTTGTCAAGCCTCTGGGGCATCTCAGGGATGGCAGCCAAGACAGCCAGACGTCAGTGTGGGCACTTTCTTGTCACCACCTCACGGTCATGTCACGTGCAAGCAGGCAGGGCAGAGACAGTGGTTGCTCAATCCGAGCTGGTTCTCATCATGTTTTTCATCAAGCCTTCTTCACCAATCGCTATGATACAACACGGGTGTCCTTGAATCCTACAGCTGCCTTGCAAGCGTGGTATCCCCTCGTGGGAGACGCTCTCCCTCTTTCGTGTTCCCTCTGAACCTGTCTCCCACTTCCCGGGGGGCTGTCATCAGGGTGAAGTTGTAACAGTATAAAGTCTACAAAAAATGAGAAAACAAGAATAACGCAAAGGCAGACGCTTCCCAACACCCGTGACGCCCGGTTCATATCTCTAACACGTGACATTGCCCATCTCCGGCCACAACATCACTGCAGCCTGCTTTTTGCCTGTCCCAAAGACCCCTGGTTGCGCAGAGTTGAAAGAATAGAGAGGATAAGAAGAGGAGGGAAATAACTTCGTCGACTAAAGGGAGTATGTGTGCGCAAAAAAGTCTTGTTCGCCAGAAGAAATCAAGTGAATCCAAGGGTGGCGGCGAAAGTGAGGTTGTGCCTCGAAGTAATCTTCATGCAGAAACGAAAGAGCGCTATCGGTCGTTGAAGAAACCGACAACGCCCTAAACTTTTCGAGCTCGCTTTGCGCTGTTGTTGACAGGGCTGACGAACGTGACGTGCTTGTTCTCGTCCTTCTTGAGGCGCATGGCAGTGCCGGATCCGACGCCACTGGTCTGCCGGTGGTGACTGAGAGGTCGGCCCTCGTGATCCTCGTCGAGAGTGATCTCCGCCACATCGGACACCGACTCGGCGTCCATGCGGTCACTAACGCCAGACTCTGATGAGCCGTCGTCCGAGTCGTCATACTCGCCGTCATCGCTCACAAGCGAGGGCGCGTTATTGCTGACCATCGTGTTGGGACTCAGGTCAGCATCCATGTCGACATCCTCATCATGGAGCATCATCAATCTTGGCGCTTCGTCCTTGTCGGGACTGCTCATGGGCGGCGAGGCGAAGCCCAAGTGAGGCGACCTGCCCTTGCTGCTCGTCGGTCTTGTAGTGGGTGCCAGGGCAACAACAGGTGACATGGCGGCTCTTGCCGGAACACGCATGGCGGTCGAAGGAACACGAGCGGTCGGAGCAGTGGCACCGTTCGGGCTGCCGAGTCCAGGCTCCATGTCTTCCGAATCCTCACCAGGTGATGTGACGTCTTCCATGGACATCTTCTCCTTGGCATCACTGACGATGTCACTGAGGTTGCCACTGAAGTTCCTGCTCTGCATAAGCCGTGAAAGGAAGGGAGTATCAGCCGAGGCGACAAAGTTGCCAGCCTTCTGAGCAGCAGGTTTCGCGGGCTCCGTCTTCGGGGGCCCGTTGGGAATGCTCGTCACACCAGGCAGCTTGCCTTCACGGTACAACTTGAGCGAGTCTGCGATCCTAGAGCGCAAAGCAACATAGGCCTGCTGAGTAGACATGTCGGTCTGAGCAAAAGGGTGAACGAGACCAGGGGCAACGGCGGGAGCGGGAGCACTGGGCTTTTCCTCTCCGACGATTCCACCGCCTTCGTTGACCTCGATGGGATGGCCGCAGTGCACGGCAGCCTCTTCGTGGCTCTTGAAGTCTCGCCTGTGAGCAATGCGACAGTGGTTGATGAAACCCTGGGTGCTGCTGAAGTTCTCGCGGTTGCAATCCAAGCAGACGAGCTTCACTGTCTTGCCATCGGAGCGCTTCAGAACACAAGGTCCAGCCTTTTCCTTGGGTTGGGGGTAACCGCTGGACAGAGCCTGAAGCTTCTGGCCAGCCAAGCCCCGGACCGGACGGTTCTTGTTTGCGCTTGAGAGGTCAGACATGCTGTTTCTCGTTGTTCGTCCCTCAGCCGAGCCTCTGCTACGGGCAGTCTCGAGCACGGGATACCACTCAGGCTGCATGCCATCGAACTTGGGATCTGGGATGAGCCACTTGGCATAGTGTCGGGCGTAAGGACCATCGACGACTCCAAAGGGCGGCGCCCATTGGGGGACAGGCTCTCCCGGGCGGTTCTGCAGAGCTGGACCTTTGCCATTGCTGATATCCAACATCTGCGCCGGAGTGGGGCAGGCAGTAGGATACGGGATGAGATGGCAGCGACGGAGTTGCTCAAGAGCGACCTGGCATTTCGCCAACTCTTGGTTAATTAGCCTCAGCTCGTTGTGCTTGAGCAAGATCTCCAGACCGAACTGGTACTGGATGGCGTCGCACGCGTCTTCCATGTCGTTAGTCACCGCAGCGACAGGCTCAGATGCAGCCACTGGCACAGGCGGGGGCGCAGGCGCCGGCGCGGCAGCATCAGAGGAAGGAATGTCAGCGACGCATGGGCTGCTGCTCTCCTGCTTGGCCCGCTTCAAGGGCTGCTCACTGATGGTGGACGCAACATGAGGCGAGGGTGAGTCGTCGATGCTGGACAGCGGCCTCTTGGGAGGTCGGACCGGGCTTGAGACAGATGTCGTTGGTGCAGCTGGATGCGGCAGGATGAACTGGTGTTTTTGCGCGAATGACGGCATTGGATGGCTGACACCGACAGTCGTTTCGCTTCCCCGCTCTGAGCCCCAGAAGCGGAACATGAGAAAGCTCTGAGTGGGAAGGGATGAGACGAGAGACGGCGAGAGGACCGGCAGGTGAATTTATGCGGTGCAAGGTGAGGCGCAAGGCAACGACAGCCTGGCGGGGGATGCGATGGGTGGCGGTGACAGTGTCAGCGAGTGGCGGACGGGCCAGGCAGCTGCGACGACGTGATGCAGGCAACGGGCTGCGAGGTGCAATGCGCAATGCGTTGTGCTGAGGTGAGGTGAGCCGGGGTGGACGCTGACGTAAACAGCGGCAGAGGGCGTGAGGGTGGACGTGGGCGTGGGCGTGGGCGTGAGCGTTGGCGCCGGGTCCAGAAAAGGGGTGGCAGGGGGCGAGTGCGCGGGCGCGGGCGCGGGCGCGGGCGCGATGATGTGGTCGGGCGTCCCCCTCAGAACTTGGAAGAGGCAGGAGACAGCGGCAGGCCGATGAGGGCGACACGGCGACAAAGGGATGGGATTGCGACGGGTCGCGCAGCGAGGACAGCGACGCAGGAGAATCGAGAACTAATGAAAGCCTCGATGTCGCGCAAGAAAACGGAGCGAAAATGAATGCGCGAAGAGAGACGGGCGAGCAAAAGAAGGGCGGCGCCTTGATGCTCTCTCTGTGTCGGGCGGACGAGGCGGTTTTCTGCGTGGGATTTGGGGGGAGAGGAGGGTGTTTGTGAGGAGGATGAATTGTTGGAGATGGGAATGGCAGCAGAAGACGAGAATAAGGCGAACCGACGGGGGAAGCTGTGGCAGGCGGCGGGCGACGTGCGCGAGTTTGGGTGGGAAATTGGCCTCTCTGGGGGTGGGAGTGATTGCGAGTGCGGGTGGGCCGTGGGCCTTGGATCCCGGGGCCAGACAGAGTGCCCAAGGAAGGCAACAGGGCCGTGGCAGCGACCTTGGCCTGAGGTGCTGATGGACGGTGAGGTGCTGTGCTCCGTACGAGAATTGTGGGTGTTGTTGGTGCTCCTGCCGCACCTCAGAGGTCGGGTTGTTGTGCTGGCTGGCTGCTGCGACTGTGTTGTTGGTGCTGGTGCTGCTGCTGATGATGATGATGCGAGGGACCGACGGACTGACTAGGAAAAGGCAGTTTGTGAATTGAATGCAAGGGGGGGCATAAAACTGGGGGGGTGTGCGGTGTGGGTGGTGTGGATAGGAGTTGTGCGACAACGCTCGGCTCTGATTGGCCCGTTGCAGCCAGGAAGGAGGGAACGAGGGAATGCGCTTGTTTGGTCTGACCCAGAGACAGACACCGGCCGCCAGGGAAAGAAGGCGAGGGAACGAGGGAGGGGCAGGGGTGGGGCCCGCGACGGGACAGCGCAGCACAGGATGCCGGTGGATGCCAGGGAGCCCGACTCCGATGTCGACACAACCGTGGAAGGAAGGGGAGGCGAGCAAGAGTCAGTCTTGCTTCTTCCTTTTTTGTTTCTTTGCTGCTCGGAGGGAGGGTACGGTATCTCAGCAACGCAGCCTCGATTGTATCGCCGGGACGAGGCCGAGGACCCCGATGCAGGTGTAGGAACCACAGGGTCTGTCGAGATGGGACGCACGTCTGCGTCCGTGTTTGGCCTGTCGGTCTGGAGTGTCTGATGGGCGGATGTTGAGACGGCCGGGGGAACTCGGTCTGTTGCAACTCGCAGCCGGGCCTCTGAGCTGCTGCGCTGCCTGCGATGCACTGTTTTATCGCCGCCCCGAAAATAGAACGGGTCTGAAGGTGGGTGTGTTCCAAGGCAAGGTGCTGGACGGGCACAGCTGTTGTGGAGGCGTATTAAAAGGGATCCCCCTATTTCTCGATGGTCAGGAGAAGGGAGGCGAGTGTGACTGCGAGGGAGCAGGAGGGAGGAGAGCAAGCGACGAGAAGAAAAGAAGACGACGAAGCAGCTCTGCGAAAGACGGTTCCGCTGTCGTCGGCTTGCCCAAAGAAACCGCCGGCCGTGCTGTCGATCTACCTTACTTCAGTCGTGTTTTGTTTGTAAAGGTTTCAACAAGTGTCTTATCGACCGACCGTCATGACTAACGACGCGACGCTGCCTGTACTTTTACCCAACCTGCGGCGGTAAGGTTCCTTGGTGAGGAGGGGGGGAAGACACTCCCATCTCACACACCACGAGCTTTCCCCGTCCCCCCAATTGATTGACTGCCACCTCAGGCATGGTAGGTACCTCGGGGCGTGGTAAACAAAATGCGCCAGAGCTAAAGCACCCGACCTCACCTTACCTAGAGGCGTGGGAATGGATCCGAATGCCTCCCCATGGCCCACTGAGTCGGGGCCTCCAGTGATTTCCAACGCTAAACCGCCAGTGCGCGCGCGTCTGGTTGACTGACTGCCCTGCCCGGTGTCAGTCTCAGTCAGTGGAGAGTGGGCATGGAAGGCGACCTGATGCGATGCCGGTGCTGGCGGGACATTGCTTCGCACCTGCCTGCCCGCTGTCAATTCCACCCGTGTTGTTGACGTCCACGAGCGGGCACTCGCTCACTCACTCGGAGGCATGGCGCTTTGCGCCGACGAATGCAAACACCAAGAGGCTAGAGCCCATCTCATTTGTTGACGACGGCTGTTGTTGCTTCCACCGCCGCGCCTTTTGCTCCACGTACCGCCTCGTCAGCTCGCCTTCTCATTCGTCTGCACGGCTGCCTCGCCATTCCGGCTGGGCTGAAGATGCGCCTAGTGCCCACGGCCGACCCAATTTCCAAATACCCATGGGAAAGAGAGTTTCCCGGCAGACCGACACGAAGCCACCGCCGGGCGGGAGCGACGTGGGATGACATGAAAGCTGGACCCTTAGGCCAGCAAGGGGAGGCCATGCATCCGAGTGCTTCTTCCGCTTCCATCCCCCTTCTCTTCCACCTTCTCTCCCGCCTCCTTTTTCCCCCTCCGCCTCATACCGAACCCTTTCGTGCAACGTCGAACACTATGGTGTCCATCGAACCGCTGAGGCCGCGCATCTTGCAGCCATTCGGGAGCCCTGCGACCGTCCTGACGGCCTCGCACCAAGCAGGGGGGGATGGGTGGGTGGGTGCGACATGCAGGAGAACATGGATGGCCTCTTGGAAATGCGCCACGCCACCCGACGAGCCCAGCTTGGCCTTTAGCCCTTTCTGGTTTCAGACCTGAAGATTGCTAGCGAGGTACAACGGCATCGTGAAGCTCCATCCGAGGTGTTGCGCCCGAGTGTCTTCCACTGAACCAATCCGCGTTCCCCGGCGCTCCGCGACCCTTCGCGGAATCACCGCTCAATCGCCCCGTCTCACCGGCCAAGGTCGCAGCGGTATAGAGGTATCCTCCTATCCATGCACATCCCTGCCATTAGCGGCGCCGTCCAAATGCCAACAGGCCCCATCCCGGGAGCCGAATGGCGCCCACTGGGCTCTGGGCGAAACGGACTGCAGGTCGTGCAGCTCGGCCAGCATGCTGCATCTCGGAAGCTTGGAATCTCGGGGGAAGAACCACCATAGACCCTCTTGGAATCTGCTGGATGACGAAGTCGTACTTGTCCACGATTCAGTGCCGAGCGTCTTTTTCGCTCTGGACCTTCCGTCGCAACACACCTTGGCGCTCTTCCATCTGATGGAAATGCCGGATGCCTATCCTGGGAGGCGCTCGCCGTCGGCATCTCGATGTGAGTTCGGTGTCGGTTTCTTCGAGAGGGCTGCAAGCAACAGCATTCGGCCTGGACGTCCAGCGAATCAAAACAATGGCGCATTTGAAGACGAGTCGCGCAGCCGCACAGGCCACGCCAAACATGTGAAGTCGAAAAGCCACGACCCACCGCGCATGGGCTGCCTGTTCAAGTGGATCCTTCCTGCTTCCGCGGGACGCTAGGCCGAGTCCGGCGAGCGACGCAGTCTCGTGTCCAATGGAGCTAAGACCGGTCAGACGTCACGTGGATTGTCACGAGAGTCGTCAAATCTCGAAGCCGCGGGCAGAGGCGTCGCAGCGGAGTCCCTCCACCGGCCGTCGGCTCCGAACACCTGGATGGCCCAAGCTTCTTATCCGATAAGCTCTCCGAAGATCCAGATTTCATCCCGCCGCACATTTCGTCTGCAGAAATCCTCCGCCGGACATTACATCTACAACCCTGCCGCGTCCAGCCCCGCGCCACCGGCTACATCGATCCATTGAGACACGGCCCTGCCATGCCGCTAGGTGCTGAAGATGCAGGCCACGGCTAGAGCTAGCGCTGCGAACAATGACGGCACCAAAAAGAGAAAATCACCCATCATGATCGAGTCGGACGACCCAAAGAAGACGAAACCGTCCCCGAACCCGAACCCTAACGGCCCGACGACTCCTCTACCGCCGTCCCACGAGGCCCTCCTCGCCGACCTGAGGCCAAAGTACGACGTCCTCTCCGCCTTCACCATTTCCTCCACCAAGATACACAAGCGCGTGAGCTGGCTGCTGCTGCATCTGCGCAAGGACAACGGCGATGCGAGAAAGCGCGCCGTGCTCCTCTACGCGCGGCCGAGCGAGGTCGGAAAGATGATCACCATCTCGGAGCAGGTGAAGCGCATCGTGGCGGAGGAGGGCGGCGGTCAGTGGTACCAGTACAACAAGATGTACGAGCTGCCGCCCAAGGCTGACGTCGTTGAGGAGACGGTGCTGGGTGGCGGGAGAGGAAACGAAGATTCCGACGAGGACGACTTTGAGGTCATGGAGAGCCGCTTCGAAAAGGCCGTCATGCCGCAGCCGGCGAAACGGTCGATGATGTCGCTCAGCATCTTCCTCTCTCTGACGCCCATCCCGGAGCTCAAGGCCAAAGATGGTGTCACCGTTCAGACGAACGAGGCGCAAGGAGGTTCTTCCACTGCAGCGGGTGCATAGTTCCGTCTAGGAAAGCCGGAAGAGAGGACGTTTTCGATTGTATAAGGGTAAAAGCTACGGGGACAAGGAACGCATCTGGCTTGACAGCTGTTGTAGCAACTGGGCGGTAGCACAAAAGATTGCATTCAAGGGCGTTGGCAGGACAAAAAGGGAACTCACACATGGTTTTGATACCCAATTCGGAGAGGAACAGACATTGTAAAAAGGCAGTTTCGGTATAAAATTATGCAGCCTTGATTCGGACTGATGCAAGCTTCCCGGGTGCCAGTACTCCATGATCACGATGCATACACTTTTCCCATCCATCTACACATGGACATCGACATTTGCTCCTATACAGGCAAAGACAGAAACAAGGCGTACTCCAAACAAGAGAGGCATTCCTTCACGTACAGCCACCCCTCCTTCCTCTTTCAGAGTCCTTCCCCCATCTTACACACACCTCGCCCCGGGTCTCCACGAATCCCGAGACCCTCGGGGCCCTCGTCCTCACCCAACATCGCTCCGCTTCCACCGTCAACACCCCCGACGGCCAGCCGCAGCTCAGTGCTTCCCCTCCTTGGAGGAGTACGTTATCCGCAGGACGAAGTTGACGACGACGGCCAGCAGCAGGATGATGGCCAGGAAGGTGGGGCCGAAGCGGTCGTCGAAGCCGGCCTGGCCGCGGACGCGGATCGACTTGGCGCGCCAGTGGTAGGTGACGAGCGCGTACAGCAGCGTCAGCATGGCGACGCCCGTGAAGAGGAAGGCGCTGATGAAGGCCGGGCGGTCGCCGAAGTTGAGCATGCCGATGGCGAGGGCGCCGAGGATGACGGTGAAGTTGAGCCACGAGAGGAAGGTGCGCTCGTTGGCGAAGAACACCTTGGGCTCGACGCGCGTCGGGAGCGCGATGCGCTTGCCTGTCGGGGGGCGGGGGGAGGTCAGTTCATCTCTTGTTCTTCTCGTTCTTGTTCTTCTTATTGTCTGGTACAGCGCCGCGCCGCGCTTTTCACCACCGGGGTAGGAGCAGAAGGCGACCGCGGCGTTGAGGTCCAAGGAGGAGGCCGTACCGGGAGCGGTTTGGAGGAGCGGCTGGCTGGACATGTTGGGCGATTCGGTCGTCGTCGTCTCGTCGTCGGGGTGGGATCGGCGGTGATGTCGTGCAGCGACGAGGTGAGGTTGTTTCCGCGGCTTGGACCTTTTTCGAGGCGGGCGGGCGGGTTAGCGTCGTTCGAGCTCGGACTCGGGTCGCAGAGGAGGCGTTGGATGGCAACGGCCTTTTGTGTCGTTGGGGGGGGTTGTGTTGGAGGAGAGCGACAACGTCAATTGACCGCCCAATTGGTGTCTGGTCTTCGTCTGAACAATTGAAGAAAAGTTCGTTGAAGAAGAGTGCGGAGAGGGAAGAGGGAGAGAAAAGAGGGAGAGCCAGACTTGTAACGTAAGGTAACCGAGAGAACCCGCTTGAAAGCTTGTTCGATACGACGGGGAACAACAGGCGCACACCGCGGCCCCTCTCTGTCATCCCCTGTCACCAGCCTTGCATATTCGGGTTCTTGAGATTTGTTATCATCATGGCAAACGTATTCTCCGAAGAGATTTCTACAAGCTATCTCCAGTGCATCTTCCAATGCCTTTGCGCCAGCCAATCCAAGCTACCAAGGTCCTTCACACCGGCCTGCCTCAAGGTTCTACTCAACCACGGTCTTCTCCAAGAGTGTTCAGAATGTGCCAGACCCCCCACTTCGCATAGAAAGACTGTGTGACATAAAAAAAAAGTACAGAAAAGTCCTCCCTGAAGCTCCTCCATCACAGAACCTGTGACGCTACGGTTGGTCGGCATGGCTAGAGCTCTCCACCAGCCACAGCTAGCAGTGCCTTTGGACTGCCAGAGGCACACACGTGCCATTCATTCAAGCGGTGATTGGATCAGCCACCAGCAGGGGGCCATCTGCAGTCTGCATGATGACTAAAGTGTGGCTGACGAGGAATCCGCACGGATCGGACAGCTCTCCCACGTGACCCCGTTGTCCCGCGCACCTGCGGCTCGAGCGCCCAGGCGGCCCGTGGGTGCGACGCGAGGCGCCCCGAATTGGGCTGCGCATCACAACACGCCCTTAACTTTTTGTGGAGGAGCCTCGTCTCTCGACTTGCCTTATTCGATCTGTCAACACCACGGTCAACCTTCCGCTATAAACACACAGCAAATCCGATCCGGCCGCACTTCCGCCGCTAGTTCCTCTCAACAACCCCCCCACGAAATCTTTCTCGTCCTCTCACGCGTTACGAATCACGAACGTCGATTGCTGTTTTTTTGTTTTTAACTGCCTGCCGTCTGCACCCTCCCCTTAAACAAACAACCCAGAAAAAACATCCGACTTTCAAGATGTCCGCCCCCACGACCGCTACTCCCGTACGCCGACTTACCCCGCGTGCAATTGGCACCATCTTGAAAGCGTGACTGACCCCTCGGATAACAGCCCGTCGCCTTCAACCGCCTGAAGCAGATTGCCACTGATGTAAGCCGGCAGCGCAACACCAACGGGAAGCAGCGGCGACGACTGACCAAACACCCGTTTTCCAGGCGTGCCAATCTGCGATCGGCTCTGCCGAGTTCTACGACCACGCTAAGACCGAGCAGTGGAACTCTCAAATCATTGTACGTTCTTCTACTTTCTTTCCTACGGAGCAGAGGCGAGGCAGCAATTGGCTCCACGCAGCATGTAGACCGAGCTCGCTGACCACCGCCCGCGCGCGCGCGCGGCATCACAGTCCTCCGTGCTGAAGGCAGTCATCTCCGAGTCGACCCCCCAGGGCGGCTCCGCCCCCGCGTACAAGTTCGCCTGCAACTCGACCATCGTCCAGCACCTCGTCCCGACGTCCTCCCTGAACAAGTCCAAGGGCACCGCCGCCTCCTCCGAGGAGCCGCACATCTCCACCAGCGCCGAGTCCTCGACCACCGGCACGGACGGCAAGCCCCACGTCGGCCGCCGCGGCATGCACAGCGCCACGGGCGCCTACTGGGACGAGAAGAAGGACGGCATGTGGAGCTACAAGTACGACGGCGGCGAGGGCAAGGGCATGGACGTCGTCATTATGCTCATCTGGGTCGCCATCTAGGAGCCGGCGGCGCGGACGAAGAGCTCGCCAGCCAAGGGGAACCAGAAGGTGAAGAAGACGGAGACGCCCGGGACGGAGGAGAATTTCCGAGAGGAAGTCTCCGTCGAGTCGCCTCTGCGTTCCCTCTAGGAGTAGACTCCGTGGAGGGGGCTTCTCCTGGAAAGGAGGGAGCGTGGGATAGGAATTGCCCGGAGATGGGGGCCTAATTCAGTCCTGACGGATGAGGTCTAAGTACATACACCGAAAGGCGAGCGAGCCGGAAGGCTGGAGAGTACTGTTGTTGGTTTTCACCTCCGGAAAAAAAAGTCAGGCATCTGCGGCGAACGGAGGGGTCTCTGTAGGTCTATTCTATCGCGTTATTGAGTTGCGCTGTCGAATTCCAACAGCGGGAGTTTTGATGATGAACAAGAAACACGATGCATCACAAAGCTCATTCCGTGCCATTGACGTAGCCTTGGGATTGTTTGTTTGTTGTTGCTCTCGTCGTAAGACATCCGCTTATGCATTATTTTGTCTCGGAGTGTCATCCCTGCGCGGGGAGATGTCATCGTTATGCGCCTTGCATTCTCCCCAACTGAGCTATAAGATCTCCGTTATGTCAATATTATGTTCGAATTGGGTGGCAGTGTTGGGTGACAGCTCACGTGCGAACATTCCCAGAGCGTGTGCTTGACACCGAGTGACCACTTTCGGGTTTCGACCAGAGTACAGCATCAAGCCGCCTTGCATCGGAGGATCACGAGTCCTATGCGGCGCGATTCAGCCACAACCCTCCACCACGAACGACCAGACGCACTCACGCACAAACTCTGCACAGAGTCGAGGCTGGGCCATGGATTTGGTCATCAACTGAAAGGGGGCCCGTGTCAGTCCTCCCAAATCATGGTCCCCGGTTATACGACATTTGTGGCGACATTTTCCCAAAAACCCGCAGGACCCTGATGATCCCGTCAAAGCTTGCTCGATTGCATCTCATCTGGCATCTTTGACGTTTGCCAATCGGGCTAATTGGCGAAAAGGCCACCACCTTACCGGCGGGAAGCGTTAGAGGCACACCGTAAACCCGAAACGGATGGAACGTCGTCACTGTGCCAGTCCCGATGCTAGTGCCGGTGGTGCTTTTTCCACACCCTCTCCGGAGAGGACGACGCGCACCGACAGTCGAGATGGTTGGTTGCAAAGACGGACGATAAAGGGTCGGCCCCATACGAGGAGATCGAATCATCATCCCGTCCGTGCAAAGTAACGGCTCGCGGTTCCCCGGGGACAGCAGGAAAATGCAGTAGGGGATCTTCCCGTGCACGACCTGCACTGGATACGTAGCAGTGCGGCGTGGCGTCCAGTCATGATGCCGAGCTACGCCGGAAACCTCGCAAGCTGCTGGAACCAGCAGGGAGCGGCGAGGGTCAGATCATGAGGTTACGCAGCACACTTCTGCGCCAGCTGGCCTGATCGGTGTGCGCCGACGGCGGGCTGCGGAAGGGTTGCGCCAGATCAGATCAGCGAAACGAGTGGCGTTTCGACCATCCGGTCTGGCTGGCCGGTGGCCCAAGGCAGATAGGTTCGTTCGTCGACAGTTTTCTCCAAGGTCAAGCGTGGTAGTGGAACGCTGTCGTGCCCGGTCGCCGTTGACGGGAGCTCGAGCTTGCCCCGGGGAAGATCAGGACCCTCTTTGCAGGACCGCTGACACGCCGTGGGGCATCGTGAACTCCCCGTCCGAGCCGATGCGGCCGGGCGGGCGATGCTGCTGGGGTTTCTCGAGATTCGATTTTCGACAGCGGCAATTGGGGCAGACTGGAGAATCTGTTGGACACTGCGCAAGCAGCGATAGGTCACCGCTGGAATTGCACAGAAGGAAATCGCCACCGCCTCTTTGCTCCCCCACAATATTTGGGGTTGTATCTGCGGCAGGTGCAGATGGATGTACACCGTACGCCGTACACCGCAGAATGACGACGTCGATCCTCCTGTGGCAGGTGCCCTGTTTTCCGCGGTCTGGCTGCCGCTGCGCTGTTGTCGCCGGCTCTCGAATCATCACAAAGCCACGGGCGGACGTGTGCGCGTTGTCCTGGTCTGATAGCTACGAGTGCCGTGCAACGGCAACAGCCTTGTTGGCCAGTTGTGCGTGGTCATGAGACCATCCATCAGTCCCCGGTGAGACCCTGTCGCAGCGCACCCGCCCTGCAACAGCGGCAGCCTTGCTTCCAGACTGCTCCGGATCTTCTTGGCCGACTTTGTTATCACATTTTGTGGTTTGCGGGGTTCATCATTCTCGACTGATGGCCATGCCAGGCTGCGCCTTGAAAGTCAAGGCTGCGTTGGGTTTGATGACAACGGCATCAGATCAGTCGAGGGCGCCAACCGGGAGCGATGGATGAGTGCCGTATCCCTGCCAGGGTTGCAGAGGATGGACGAGCAGAAGACGGGAGAATCTCAGCTGGTTCCTCGAGTAGCAATTAGAATCTCGAGGACGGCTGGGCATGGCCGAAGCGCAGCGGGCCGCCGTTGGCACTTGTGCGCGTGTGTGTGCGACCGTTGATGCTTCTATTCCATTGCTGGCTCTTCTGTTTCCATGCGTGGAGGGGTGCATGCCATTGACGTCTGGCCAGTTCCAGAACCACGAGAAGCCGGGACAAGACCTATCACGGTCTGCCAATGGTTGCGGACCCTGCAAAGGTCCCCTGCGGTATTGTGCAGCTCCCACGCCGCCCGCTGTCGTTGGAAAAAGAAAGCTGGTTCAGAGGGGGGAAACGAGGGGTGATGGAGGGGTCATGATCGAGGTCCAGGGCTGCGATTCGTCGGTGTAGAGACGTGGCTTGCGTCGACGTCGGTTGTGCGAGGCGTGGGATGGTGAGTTGCGTCGCATGTCTCTCCGTTTTGTCGCTTTTTCCGAGCCGCCGAGCGTTGTTCTCGGATCTGACGACTCCCATCACCACGGAGCGTGAGAGGGAGGATACGGGGAGCCAGGAGCGGAGCTGCCCACCTGCCTTGCCTTGCCTTGCACCCATCGCCAGTGGCCGCGCCGCGCTACTTCACCTTCCCTGCCTTATGACGAAAGTAGCCGGCCAAGTACCGGAGACTTGGGCGCCCAGAGCAGAGTCCGTCCGCACGAAAGGTGCCTCGACGCCGACGACGTGCCTTACCTCACCCACAGCACGCAGGCAATGCAAGTCAAAGACCCTCTAGCCGCAGCCGAGTGGCTCTAGGACGGTTACAGAGCTGAGCGCCGGCGTCAGCAAGCTCCAGTTTTCCCCAGTGTTTTGGCGAGGATTTTCGAGATTATTTCTGGAAGCGTTATTGGCCACGGCCATGCGGTGCGCCTTCATGATTCGCGCGAGGATGGCAATGACCGAATTCCCCGTTTTTGTTTGTGCCGTGTGCCATGCCAAGGGGAGGCAGGCCGCAGACGAGGAGGAGGCGGACAAGAGATGAAGGGACCAAAGGGAAGGTGGGAGAGCACCTTGGGTCGTCGAGGGCCCCCAGGCCGGGAATACCTAGCGCCAACTCACAGCGAACATGCAGCAGCAGCATTCGTGCCTCGCGCTAGCCGCTCGCTCCATCAGGGGAGGCACTGGAAGGCGCTGGGCCCGGGGTGCCACCTTACTGCCGTACTTGGCAACTATGGCGTAGCCTGTAGGGCGAGCGTGCCAGTGGCACTCCGGACGGCCAGAGGACCCCCAAATACCCCCGCTAATCTGGCCTACCATCGGCCAGCGTCGCCCTGCTTGGCCTGACTAGGCCCCAGCAGGAGCAGCGCATCCTTTTTTCGTCCTTGTACCTGTGACCTGCTGCACGCTGGACGACCGAAAATCGCTTGTCCCGGTCCCCGGTCCAGTCCCCGTCCAGCCAGTCTCTCTGCTCCATCACACCACCGCTAGCTACCACACCAACACACCCTTTTTCTTTCTCGACCGCCCGTCTCTTCTCGTCCTTTTAAAGACCACAACCGATCAGCACCCAGGACTGCCTCTTCAGGGTCCTGTCACCTCGCCCTTGACGTACCTTTAAATATCCACACGAACCCCTCGAGACTCTGTCTCTAACGGTCTGCATACCCGCCTCATGAACTTGCTATTGAGGCACACCCACGTACCAACAACAACATCTGTATACGACATTGGCCCTCCCAGCCGCAACATCGACATCACTTGAAGCGACCTACACGCCCAGCAGGCAGGGAGTCTGAGAACATTGACCCTCCCCCGGCCTGAAAAGAACGAGACCACTCTCCCGAGCCTTTACCCGACGACCACACGCCTTTTCCCCTCACCTCATAGGCGAATTCACCCGTCTGGGGACGGCCCCTCTCACATCACGAGACACCCGGCTTCCGGCTTTCAACGCGCTTGGTCGCCGTCAAACCCTCACACCACCATCCCGTCTTTCGTCGCATAGCTGCCCAGCCCGGGCCGTCGGCGACTTCCCAATTCACATTCCGCACATACTCAAAGCCCATTCACGATGGTCGAAGTCCTGTCCCCGGGCCTCGCCCAAAATGGGCATGCTTCCCCCGCTCAGGACCATGCCGACAACGTCGCCTCTCTTGCGCGCATGCTCCTCGCAAGCAGCATAGCCTCTAACCAGGAGGACAAGATGATGAGCCGCGAAGAGCGTCTCGCCATGATGAAGGAGATGAGCCAGCACCAGGCCATCAAGGACGAGCTGAACAAGAAGCGTGGCGGCTGGCGCACTCCCCGCCGCGGCTGGTCCATCACCGACTCGCCCGTCGCGTCCCCTGCGCCCAACGGCTCCGCCTATCCTGCTCCTCCTCCGTCTCACAACGAGAACGCCGAGCGCCAGTCCACCGCCATCTCTCCTGTGCCTGAGCAGGGCGAGTTCCCGGCCAAAGATATGAGGAATGCGCCGCATCCTCCTCAGGCCCGCCGACCTCCTCTGCCGCCTCCGCGTCGGTCCTACTCGGTCATGGACTACGAGCCGCCACCACGCACCCACCGCCCCTCGGCCCGTATGGACATCTTTGACCTGCCGGCAGAGCTGCACTACACCATCTTCGACTACCTCGACCCCATCGACAGCGCCTGCCTGGGTCTGACCAATAGTCACTTCTACGACATCCACCGCCGCATGCACGGTGTAGTCCCGCTGTCCTCTCATCGCACCGGGCCCAACGATCTCGAGTGGGCCTTTTACCTCGCCAGCCGTCGCATCCCACAGTCCGACTCTGGTACTTCCACTCCTACCACCGCTGAGAACCATGAGCACGCTCACCACCTCGAGGGCCTGCGTCTCAAGGGCCAGGTGTACTGCCGCAAATGCGGTCACTACCGCTGCCAGCTTTACCGCCACCTGCGCGAGTGGATGGGCCCCGACAGGGAGTACTGCGAAATCACCAAGAAGTACGGCCGCCGCGCATCCGAAGACGCAGCGGACCACTGCTCAATCAAATCCCCGAAGCACCCGCATCGCTGCGGTCGCCATTCCGCCAAGGCCCCTCACTCCCCAAAGTGAGGTTATGAGGTTGCGTTCAGCCCTGCATTTTGTACGATATCAAGCAGCGAAGAGCTGCTCAAATTATACCAAGAACAAGACACAAGAAAAGAATTGTATACTTATACGGGAAGGCGTTTGGTGACATGTGAAGCAATAAGCTTCTGTCTGGGTTGGTTACATTGAGCTATTCAGAGCCTACTATTGGTGGTGGATTTTCGCAGAAGTTGCACATTGGATGGAAAAGCATACCAAGAGGCGGACAGCCGCAGTTACGGTTCAAGCGAGCGGATCTCACGAGCATATCCTCTGCTATAGAACATACAATATCGAGCATAATCGTTCTGTTCATCAATGTCCCCACCAATAAGTCGGAGTTCTCTGAGATCCATTCAGTGAGCTGCAACGGTGCGGCCACTGCCATGACGTAGTGCTGACACAGGTAGATTGCGGAGCCCTACGGGATGTTTCGCTTTAAGGACGAACCAATGCTTGAATCTTTGTTTATCTATGCCGAAAGCGAACCCCATTCGCCGAGGCAGATCAGCCGTCGTCGGTCTTTGTCCGCGACAGGCTGGGCGCGCTGGCTCCATGGTTGCCGCTGTAATTCGACCTCACCAGGTGTTATTGTTGGATGCATGGTCTTGTCCGGGGCAGAACCCTTCTTACTTTTGGACTCTTTAACGGTGTGTCATCCACCAAGTAGGATGACCCGCCCATCGGCATTGACTGCCTCCTGTGACGTGCTGTCGAAGCTGCACGATGACGACCTCCCTCCAGACAGGCGTGCGTCACATCACAGTATACGGCTCTGGATCAATTGCTCTGGGTTGATTGTGTTCCATCCCGTATAACACATTTCCATAATTCCGACTCGGGCGTGGCTTAAGGAGAGACACCAGTGAAAAACATGACTGAAGATTGGACATGCTTGAGTCTCAGACCGAGAGTAAACAAGCGACCCTTTCCTTCGCCTCGCTTGTCTCTCATCATCTTCTTGGGCTTATTTTTTATAAACAGAGTATTGGATCCGTATATCAGGTCTTATTATGATGTTGTATCTCGGCTCTAAGTGTTTCCACCAGAGACAAGTACCGATTATTCCCAGCCCGTTAGAAGCTCTTACTGCCCCATTCGAATTATAGAGATACTCGACCCTCAGCTAATGTTTGCTCCTAACTCTTCCCAGGCTTTATTACTTTTTTAGTTAAAAACAGAGTCGTCCGTCTAACGCCGCTTAGTTATACTACGTGTAAAATAGTTATAAGATATCGAGCAACCTGTGAGGGGCTCAGTCTCTGGGTCGGCGAACAGGTACCCTTTGGTTTTTTAATCCGGTTGTGGCCGAACTCTGCTCAAGGCTAATTGATGCCATTCCGTGTCATCGTCTCCCATCATCACTGGCGTCCCGCGGTGTCCGTCCCCTGCTCGCCAGGTCTTTTGACGTCGCGAGTCATTCTCGCCGTGACGTGATCTCATTTACAGCCTCCGTAGATATAGGTTGATAACGGAAAAACAACACACTTCTCGCCTCAAACTAGGTATGCGGTCACATCTCTGGCTCCCACTACGAGGTAGGTGCTGCCTCGGTCACTAATCAACATTAGCCGGTCGTCTTTTATTTCACTCGTAACCAACGACACAAGGCTAATCATATATATCACCACTCTTTTTCCTTACGATAGTGCCAAGCTACTACCGCCGACTATGCTCCCGTCAGGTCCAGTAAGACAAGTCACCCCCTCGACCCTGGGCCTCCCTGTCTTGGTGGCCTTCTCCTATTCGGAACGGAGGAGGAGGGCGTGTAAATAAGTCACCATCTTCGACCGTGAAGAAGCAGAGTTTGAGCCACAGAACCTCTCTGTCTCTGTATGACTAGCGTGACCCAGACTGCTTTCCTCCCAGGGCTTCGAGATGGCCTTCGTCCGGCGCCGACAACGACAGGCGTTACCTCTGGTCAACCAGACGAAGTAGAAGAAAGGGTTTTTGTCAGTGCCTCGAGGCATTGCTGTGACAAGTGTTGGGCGAAACTTGTCTGTGACCTCACACAGGGACAGCTAGCTGCCTCAAGGTTCTCTGAGTCATCGCTTTTTGTACGTAGTAACTTCTCAGCGGGAGTTGTCCTGGATTCAGTTCAATACCTGGCGAACATCAAGAGCCCGGCTTCATGAGACCATTGATCCGTGCTCATGAACGTTGCCATTGATCACCCGGCCCTGCATAACCTCGTTTCTCTTCAAGTTGACAATACCGGGGGCTCCCGCAGCTGACTGGTGCTACAAACGTTGGTAATCCCCGGGCTGATATGCTGTATCAAGCCCAGTGGTAAAAATGAAAAGAGGCTTCGAGGCCAGGTGCTCAAAACCGTTTTTTCGGGAGAATACATCCAGCCATACGAAGTTTCCTGGGATCAAGGTCTCGATTCCGTCATCGCCGGGAAACAAAACAAAAACACTGCAATAGCGACAATTCTGGGTCTCTAGCACGGAACGATGGCCGTGGCAAAGCAGCAAGAAGTCAAGGACGCTGCCATCCCCTTTCCGCTCTCCAGCGTTGTGGGTGTAGACCGCCAGACCTGTATCACTATGGCATTTGCAAGGCAGGACACCTCTGTTGAACTTCAAAGACAATATATTCCCGTCATCTCTCGTGACACTCTACTCGAACTCGCCGAGAGGGGCGGGCATTACGCCCCCATTTTCCCAAAACTTCCACCTGAGAAACCCTCGACCAATGTCTGTCTGCCCACCAGGGAGAAATCTGCTACCCGCCCAACCTAACCAACCGAATCGCCCAGCCGTGCCACCAAACACTTGGGTTACAGTCGAAATGCACCCAGTTGACAAGGAAACCAGAACCACTTCAAAAAGCAGGAACACTCACTCCATGGGAAATCAATACATTCCCCCTCACGTATACGATATGATGACCGTAAAAAAATAGACGGCGAGCCCAGCCAGCCCTACAAACCCATGTCTCAGGGTTTATGCATGACGGTTCTCTGAGGTACATCGCCGTTCAAGTCCTAGACACGAACTGAAGAGGTATCAGCCGAAGAGCCACGCGTGACGCCAATAAAAACGCCCAAAACGCCGCCCTCGAGTGATTAAAAAAAAAACGAATATCAAGTTATGCGCCTACACCCGGCAAGTTTGCCGGTTGCGAACTTTGCGGACAACGAACATGCGCGATTGAGTTTTTGATAAAACTCTAATTTCGACCTTCGAAGCTCGCCTAGTAGACAAATCTTTAAACGAACAGCCAAGGGGCGAGAAGTCGTCTACTTCTTGAGGACGGCATCGTAGAGGCTCACCAAGCCAGTAATGGCGGCGCCCGTCAGGATGCCCTTCCACTCGCCGTAGAGGGCGCCGTTGATGCGGTCGATCGAGTTCTCGTTGATCCAGCCGCCAAAGGTGACCTTCTGGCCGTAGACGACGAAGGAGATGAGGGCCTTGACGATGCTGAACACAAGTGGGTCGACGTTGTACTCAACGGTCGAGCCCCTCTGGCGGCCTCGCCCCTGGGGATGGCTCGCCGCGCTCAGGTTGTAGAAGTACCCAAACAGAGAGGGGATGATGACAGAGGTGAGCGTCCACAACGTGACGGGCGACCAGAAGGACGAGGTGACGAAGAGGAACGCGTCAGGCACGTAGACGGGGTAGAAGTTGGTGCCCAGGGCGGGGATCGCGGGGATGGTGAAGGCGTAGCGCAGGGGCAGGACCTCGGCGCGCAAGTTCCAGGCCTCGAAGGCGGCGACGGTGAAGAGAATGGAGGTGACCGTCGACAGCGAGGAGCGCACTGCTTGGGTGCCCTCCTGGATGCCGGACTGGTCGTAGAGCTCAGAGGCGCGCTCGCGCAGAGCGACGGTGTGGCGGTCGACAGCCTCGGCAACGTCGGCAGGTGTCGCGGGGAGGGGAATGCGGCTCGCCAGGGCGAGGTTGCGAGCAGGAGTGCGCGTAGCCAGGGCGGTTGATTCCGCGGCGGGCTCTGGGCTAGGTGATGACGATTCCTCGGGTCTGAGACGCGTTTGTTAGTCGAGATGACGATGTGGGACACGCGGGTGGATTCCTCTCGCGAAGCGCACCGCGGGAGAAGAGGGGCAATGAACGGGAATTTTTGCTTACTCGGGGCGGATTTCCTCAAAGGCTCTTGTGGTCCTGCGTCGCGTCGACTTGACGAGCTCGGTCAGGGGCGCTTCCTTCTTGACGGGTGATCCGGCAGCCTTGGCGCGACTGTTGTAGTACTGAACGAGCTTGGGCTCGGTCGAGAACTTGGTCGCGTTTTCCGCCAGGTACTCATCGAGAGTGACCTCCAAGTCGGCCTTCTTCTGGTTCTCGTACCTGTAGGGCGCGCGTCGTTAGTCTCGGAGGTCGTGATGGAGTCAAGGGTGTTGGTCCGCGGTGGCTCGACGCGCCTCGGGGAGCATTGCGCGCTGGTTGCGGCCAAGACGCGATCGCAGCTCAAAACCGAGCACGATGCGACTTGCGCAAGGCACGAAGCTCGCAAGGGACGCGAACGAAGACTAGAGGCAAAGAAAAGAAAGGGTTCACATACCCAGTAAGTCCGGTCAGCTCGGCCAGTTCGACGAGGTCGCTCTTGCGCTGCCTCGACAGCCACGCGTTTGCGCCCGACATGATTTGATCGGTGAGACGACGCAAAAGGAGATTGAAAGTGGTATGGAACGAATCGCGCGAGACTGGCGACTCTAAATCCTCAAGCGGAAGTATACTTTCGCAGAGTACTTGGAGCGATGCAGGGCAGGTGCGTCCTTCGGTTGTGATAATCGAGGGAGCGTGGAGGGGCAGATAGATGGTGATAACGAACAATGGGTAAGGTAGCTGGGCTGAGCTAGGTTGTAAGGGTGTAGTAGTGCGTGTGGATGGCGAGTTGGCCGGAGCGTTGTTTATGTTTTTTTTCCCTTCCCGACAGCGGGTCGCTTGTTGTTGTGGTGAAGGGATGGGCACCTTTGTGAGAGCTGCGACCGAGTACCTTTTCTCTCCCAGGGCTGTCCCGTCAGCTCAGAGCAATCCAACCTCAGGGGGGGTTTGATAGCGGGTGCTCCTGCAAGCCGGTGCCGCTGCGAGTGCTGAGCGTGCTGCGCGTGCTGCAGTAGCAGGTGCGTTGCGACTGGGTTAGCGCCGCGGTCCTTCCCCCGGGAGCAGCAAGCACTGGCCAGAAATGACGAAAAATAATGGCCCCGGGGGAGGGGAGTCTCAGTCCAGTGCCGTTTGCTCGTAGGTATCCACCGTTGACGCGACGGGAAAAGGTGCAAGGAGCTGTCCGAATTAGGCAAAGCATGTAAACAAACGGCTTAGTCGCTGGCCTCTGCACACTCGACTGTTGGTGATCTCCCGATAATTATTGAGCAATCTGAGGGGCCCCCCGTCCGGGATGATGCGTGCTTTTCTGGGAATACGTGTCCTGAATCCCAGCGCCGCTCAACACGTGAACTTCTCAATACTACGTGTCGCCCGCGATATGCGATGAGCTCTCTGAGCTGCCATGCCAACCACGTCATTCTTCGAGTCAACATGGCCGCCATCTCAAATCAAGACAGACTCTCGCTGATCCAATCACACGACAACTTCTTCTCGGTGCGGTGTTGATACCGTCATGACGCGCTTATTCTCATTTTGATTATCGTGCCCTTTTCTCCATGTATAATACAGAAAACGCGAAGCTGCCCCTCATCTGGCCCCTGTTGGGTATTCCCATATATCCTCGATATTACTGATATACAATCGGAAAAAAAATATGACCATGCCAGTCGCACCCCGCCACTTATCCAGCCTAGGCAGAGTCGACAACATTTACGAACCTCTCCTTCCCCCTCGGCACGATGCGGAGTGGGACGCTCACGCCTTGCGGCAGCTTCAACGTCAACATGGTGCTGGCAGTCCTCAACGTCTGCCGGCACTTGTCCTGCGCGTTCTTGTAGAGCTTCTGCCTCTCCTCCCGGCCCATGGCCTCGACCTCGGCGTCGGTCGCCCACTCATCCACCGCCAACTCGAGACTGTACCGCTGGAAGATGACGGACAGCGCGGCGATGATCTCCACCTGCGCAATCCGCCGGCCGAGACATGACCGCGGGCCGTCCGAGAACGGCACGTACGAGCCCCGCACCGGCCGGAACATCTTCTCGCTGGTGTCGGATCCCTTGTAACCCCCGTAGTCCTCCGTGTCCCCGCCCTTGACCTCCGTCTGGTCCGCGTTCAGGCTGGCCCGGTACCACCGCTCCGGAACGTAGTCGTTGAGATCGTGCGCCGCGTCCGTGATCTTGCTCGGCTTCGACGGCCAGTTGCGCGGGTTGCGGTGCGCCGCCACGCCCACGATGGAAATGTGCGTGCCCTTGGGCAGCACGTGCTTCTCGCCGTCCAGCGAGAGGATGCCGTCGCCCTCGGGGTTGACCTTCTTCGGGATCTCCGTCACCGCCGGCGTCATCCGCAGCGTCTCGTTCATGCACGCGCCCAGCATCGAGGCTAGCATCGGGTTGACCGTGCTTTCGTAGTTCCACGTGCTCGGGTCGCTGTCGCCAAAGATGCCGTCCACGTCCCGCTGCAGCTGGCGCTGTACTGCCGGATTGCACGCGATCTCGATGCAGCCAAAGTGCATGGCGTTGGCTGTTGTCTCGTGGCCCGCGACCAACATGATGAAGGCGTTGCCCGTGATTTCCGACTTGGATAGCTGAGGTATCTTGGAGTCCTTGCCCTTGCCGCTGAGGCCCCCCTGCATCTCCCCCTGGTTGCCGTACTTGGAGCGCACCAGCTGGCCCATGAGATCCATACCCACGTCGCCGTGGTCGCCCTTTTGCAAGTCCTCGATCTTGTCTTGCATCAGCTCGTCAATGTACTGCACATAGTTGTCGTGCGAATCCATCGCCAGCTTCGTGTACTTGAACGGCAGCAGCTTCAGCAGCCACCGCGGGACCAGCAAAAGAACCAGAATATGCTCCAACATCTCGGCGATGGCGTCCACGAAGCTCATGGTGTGGCCCGGCGGCGCCTCGAGCGAGCTGTACTTGGTGAGCTTCGGGTCCGTACCCTCGGGCAGCGACTGGCCGGGCCAAAGCAGGCGCATGCCGAAGCCGACGTAGCTGATGATGTTGAGGGCCAGGCGCATCGTGTCGTGGTCGAGCGTCTCGATCGTCTGCGTCCCTTTGCCGTCCGGACCCAGCCACTTCTGCGTCATGCTCTGCGCCTGCTTGATGGACTCGGCAAAGACGAGGGCGGCGTTCTTCTCGTTGAAGGTGGCCGAGGTGACCTTCCGGTGCATGCGCCACACGGCGCCCTCGGTAGTCAGCACATTGTCGCCGAACTGCTTGAGGATCTCGTACGTCTCGACGAGCTTGGGGAACTTTTCGCGCTGCTGGGTGATTTGGTGAATTGCCTCGGCGCTGTCGGTCAGGAGGAGGATCTGGAAAGGGGAGACAATCATGAAAGTCTCGCCATGGCGCGCAAAGGGCTCGTGGAGGAGTGTGAACGAGCAGTTTGGTATGGCGATTCTACGCGCGATCCTCGGGTCAGCATTGAAGAAGGGTGTCGGGGTTTAGATGGTACTGACGGGAGCCAGTTCTCCCACCAAGACTTTGGAAGCGACTTGATAATGGGCAGCCAGAGCTTATGTGTGAGCTGCCAGAGCATGGAGAAAGGCGACACCGCTTTGCAAGCACCAAGTCAGCATCGATCGAGGGAGTATTTGGTTCGTGGAGACGTACGGGCCACGATGTATGGCAGGCCGGTCTTCTTCGCCTCGGCTATGTTGCGCTGCAAGCCGGAGACATACGTGTAAACGCCATAGGCGACCACGGCGCCGACGAGAGCATAGATGGACGACACCATCGTGACGTGGAATTGTTTGATGACCACGACTTTGAAAGTAGGCCGAGAGAGCAATGTCGAAAGTGCGAAGGGCTGCTTGAGCTCGACCTTGGAGGTATCACTACTGAAGGGGGGCGGACTCGAAGACGGAGAGAACGAGCACCACTGCCTTTCCACCCCTTGGCAGTCCACGGACACGATTTAATAGCAAGAGTAGTGATAATCACAAGGAAAAAAGGACGTCACCCGGGCGGCAGGAAGGAAAAGAAAATTCACAGAACGGCGATGGAAGAAACGAAAGAAGGTCGGAAACGTCCCAAGCAGAGACGGGACAGGGCCATGTGGCAGGGCCTAGGCAGGGGTCGCAGCTCTCTGGTTTCGGAGTACGCTCGACCCGAAACTAGCCAAACCCCTACCCCGTTTTCTCTGCTGAGTTGAGACTTGAGAGAAAATGGGCCCTTGGCTTGCAAAGAAATACCCGGGTCACTCCCTTCTTTGTTGATAATCCTCCGCATGTGATTCGCTGCTAGGGAAAGAAACTTGAAAGGATAGTTGTGCAAGAGCGCGATACTTTTTGGCGGGTTCTCCTCATTTCGGTCTCGCGACTGAGCAACCCGCCCTAGCCCTTGCTTTCGACTTCCCGCGTCGACAAAAGTTGCCTCTAGACCGGATGAATGGTGTCGGGTCCGTTTGGCAGCCCGAGAGTCCGTCCATCCCACAACGGCTGGCGACTGACGGGATCATGGCCGACAAAACATTGTACGGCATATGTGACGGCGACAAGTCGATGAATCAGTGATTCCAAGCCGCCACAACCAAGACTGCCCTCTGGTGTGTGACCTCAGCTGTCCCGGCGGGTCGGATCCATAAGTGAGTGGGGTGCGTCACAGCATGTCGCCCGCCCCCATTGGCGGCGGGGATTAAACCCATGCACGCCTGGAATGCGAATCCACGGGACGAATGGTTAGCGTAGCTTAGCTGCGACCAAACTGCTCTTCTCCCCGCATACACACATCCATGGATATTATTGCCGGCCGAACATGCATGGGTGTGTCGGTCCAGGATTCCGATGCAAACGAGACACACGAGACGACGCGAGTAAACGAGGCCCTACCCGAGGCTTTCTACAGTGCCACGCCAGGGAACCGAGCCGCCCAGACTAGTTCGCGAGGACAACCTGCAGAGGGGCATCTTATCGAGACGCGCACGTCAGGTCAAGCTTATCAGGTGTCTCGGTTCTGGCCGACGCAAGACAGCGGCACGACGGCACAGCGTCCAGGACCAGGGTGTCTGCTAGCACCTCAAGACTTATTAATCAATATCCTGCATCTGTCTTTCGTTTCGTTGTCCTGCCGTATACCCATCCAGGACTGCAACATGAGGTATCAATCAGTATTCCCGCCCACCGAGCCAACTCCAAAATCCCAAGTCATGTCATTGCAGTTTGAACTGCCCACTGACTCCCTCGAAGCTCGTGATCCGCCCGCCCAGCGATTTGGAGTCTCCGTAGTAGCGGAAGCGATAGGTTCCTGGTTCCGCATCCTCCTCCGTCTCCCACACAAGCTCAACCTCGCTTGTGGCGAGAAGGTCGCTCGTCCGCTTCCAGTTGAAGATCAACCCCCAGTCCTGGTCGTCCCGCACGATGTCCCACTTCTTGATGCCCCCAGTATCGATCACGAGTCGCTCAACGGCGGCGTATGTTTGCTCCAGTCGAAGGTCGTTGCGCGGGTTCGCGCCGACAAATGTGGCTCGCACCACATCTCCAACCGCATACTTACTTTCGACATCCTTTTTCACGTCGCCGAAGCTGCGGAAAACTGGGGTCCCATCCCGAACGACTCCAGTGATAAAACTCAATGACCTATTGCTGTTGTCGGGAGGGTAAGGGCGTCCAGCGTGGGAAGGTGGTCCATTGGTGGAAGAAGCGCCCAGGGAGGGAAGGTATTTTAGCGTCCGGTTGATGTACGCGTCCAAAGTATACGGGCCGTACAGTGTTGATGCTCCCTCGTAACGCTGGATTCTGCAAAGGCCGTTAGTGCCGGTCAGAACCGACGCCTTCGGGGTTTTACTTACGCATACTCCTCCTGAGTTGTGATGTAATGCGTGTAGCTATTCGCCGGTCCACCAATCACCACGACCGGTTCAACCCGAGTTTCCTCGCCGAACAAGGCCTCGGCTTCGCCTCGGACAGCGTCCATCCAACGACGCCCGGCCATGGTCGAGGCTTCTCCGGGGCTGACGATTATGACTAATTGTCCAACTCTGAATGCTTGAATATCCACAATGTTGGGCGTCCACTGGTAAGGGTTGAAAACCTCGCCCACATCCAACAGAATCGGCTTTGGAGAATGACAAGCCATTTGGTCCTTAGTCGGCGCCTTGAGCAGTCCCGAAACAACCTTCCATAGCGGAGATGTGTTCGTGGAGTTCGAGTCGTGCTGGGTGAAATCAAATGCCCCGGGACCGTCGGATGTACCCGCCGCAAAGGAGTATCCCAAAGCTGCAGGACAGGTTCTCACCTCAGTCCCATTAGGTAACTCGAACTGAAACTCGGACATGTTGTGGAAGGTGTGGAAGGACTTGACCCATGACCCGCGCACTCGTTGGGCATCGGAGCCCATATTGTCAAACAGCTTCCTGGCGGCATCGAACTGTCTTCTGCCTATCTCAAAGCAGGATGCGGCTCCGTTATCCTTCTTCCGGAAGAAGGGACCTCTTGCATGGCACTTTTGGCTCTTGCCATCGCCGCAGGTGCTTGTCTTGAAGTCGCAAGGCGAACCGCTGCCGTCTTCGCACCAAGCGCCGAGAACGTTGGGGCTGACATCTCCCACGTTGGCCTGGGAGAAGCCGGCGATGAAGTTCGGGCTCACATCCGGGTGTCCTCGGACGCTCTTCTCGAACAGCCAGGCTGCCACGCCTTTGTTGTCTCCCGAGATCAGAGTGTTGTTTCCTAACATGGAGGTGCCGTGGGTGGGAAACCATGTCAGCACACCGATACTTTTGCCGTCGGATGCTCGCTGGAAGTTCAACAGGGTCATGTCCTTCTCGACAGACCCATCGTCCTCGGCGCTCACGTTGTACTTGGCGCGTTCCTCCTCAGGGTTCGCCATGTACGCATACAAGCTGCGATTGATGTTGGCATCTTTGACCTTGGTGGTACCGACACTGAGGTGCCCCGGCTCCAGGCTCTTGTGCGCGCGACGAATCGCCAGCACCGTTCCGTCGACGATGGCCCTGTAGCTCTGCTTGTCGAAGCCCTTGCTTGTGATTTGCGGTAGTAGATAGTTGAGCCAGGCACCCGGTCCAGAATGAGAATGCGTTCCGGTGAGGGCCAGGTTGTGGTGGCCGTACATGGAGTACTCGAGACCCAGCTCAGCCAGCCCGTGGAGAACGCCGTAGCGGACGGCCGTGTCTCCCGACTGGGTGTCCAGCACGACGTAAATAAAACGGTCATCGGGCCTGTCAACGCTGCCGACGATGAAAGCGCGGGCGTACAACCTCTGCCGGAGTCCGGTTCCAAGTTGCTTTGGGTCGGCATATCCCATCATGTTGATCTCCACAACCGGACCGGTAATGTCAGCCCGGCCGGCGCCAAGGAGGTACAGATCATCGTCCGCGTTGATGTCTGCGGTGTTGAATGTAGCGGGGAACCACTTTCCGGCATCAAATAAATTGCCACGGGGGGTATAAAGTCCATAGACGACCAAAAAGGACAAAATGAAGCCGACCAGGCAACGCAAAGCTCTCCGGGAGCTTGGTGGGGTAGCCGATTGAGCGGCCGCCGGCGATGCGGGGCTCTTCTCGGTGCTCCGTCTTGTCGGCATCGTTACTATATGCCTGTTGGGAAATGAAGGCTTGACTAAAACATGGAGATGAATCAAAGCAAAGTGAAGTGAAAGGAACGGGACACGGAACGCGGAGGACCTTAGCGTTTAGCCATCACAGGGAACGCGTGGAGGGAAGGTTTGTGCGACACGGATGCGTCGGCCGGACTCTCTGGAGGGGGAGGGTCCAATGACGCACCCTCCGCACTCCGGCTCTGGATATTGTTAGTGCTAGCGCGGCGCACGGTGACTGCCAGATGGCCTGCAGAGCAGGAACGCTTAACCCGACGACACGCTCCTTCCTCAGTGTCGAGATGTTGATCAACGAGTATCCGCCTGCATATCAGCCGAAATATCCACTGCTGTGACTTTTTTTTCGTGAAGCTCAAATCTGCACAATCTGCCGCATCTTATGAGAAAACGCGACGTCACCTCCGTAGATTTCTCCGTACGTCATCGTCCTCGGCGGCGGCATCGGACTAGCCACACACGTCGGTCCAGTCAAGCATGTCGAAGACTGTCGCACAAACCAGCAGCCTAGAAGGTAAATACAAAAAAAAGGCTGGTACGCAGTTTCGAACCCGAGGCTTTGGTCTCCGCCTCTGCTGCCTTCCCAACTGTGATGGTCACCCAGAACTGGACATGCTCTTTCCCATCCTCCATGACAGCCAACATCCAGCCCTTGGTTCGAATCTCACCACAGCATCGTTTTGCGAGGTAATTTATTCTTCCACACCATGGTGAGTAAAATAGAGTGTTCATCTCATACTATTTATCCAAAATAGCAAAAGCGAACCCCTGGCCGGGGGTCTGTTCGGGCCCTTTCAATCGATGTGCAATGATTGACTGCGCCGGTGAACACTATAGAGGCGAAATCTATGGTCCAATCCCTATTTATTAGAACGCCTCTTCACAAGCAACGTCTAACGCGTTTACCAACTAGACCAGGCGTCCCTGGTAGTGGTTGTGATGGGAGGGAAGGAGCCAGACGCACAGAAATACCTTAGGCACCCGGGGGCTGCTTCCATGGGAAGGAGCGTGTGTTCGAAGCTGGGCCGAACACGCGGTTGACCTCAGCCGGGGCGTATTCTGACCTTCCCAGTACCACTGAACGGCTGACCGTTTGAAGCCGTGCCTTCCCCGGGCTACACGCCTCACGATATGATTTCTACGAGACTTTTTCACGACCATTTTTCATCCGGTACGCAAACTAACGACTCCCAGAACATTACGACCAGAACTTGTGACGCAGAAACACCGCAAAAAGAAAAAACCCCAGAAAATATGAGTATAGCCTATGATTCACATACAGTGTCCGCAGCCAAGACAAGTCACCCCCTCACCACCGACATTTCCTACTACCTCAGTTCACTCACCACTCCAGCCTCAGTAATCCTTTGGGTTCTTGGGATCGGTCAAGTCGAAAGTGACAGAAGAGTGAGGCCGGGCACCGCCGCGGTCACGGGTGAAGATGTTCTCGAAATCGATCGATCTGTTGAAGCTGAGGCTGCCGTCGGGGAGGATGTCGAGCCAATGGCCCTCGTAGTCGCCGGGCGTGTTCACGATGGAGATCTGAAACCATAATGAGCAATGACACCACCAATTCATGTTATACACAGGATGCGCGGCGACTGTAACGGAATGAAGAGGATAAGAAGGGGGTCTTACATCGCCGGCCTGCACGAAATATCTGGTAACGAGCAAGTTCTTCTTATCGTCGCTAATATTGACGTAGTGCCGCCCGACGATGGGCTGCGTCTCGTTCGGGTCGTCGAGCCGCTTGACGTTCTTGAGGTCCGAGATGTCGAGCGCCGCGACGTGGTTGCCCAGCGTGATGGTGAAGTAGGCGAACCTCCCGTCGTCAGTGATGTCCGAGTAGATGGCCAGCGAGTCCTTGGCCTTGGCGACTAGGTCGTACAGTAGCTCGGCCACGCCCTGATTGCCGGAGGAGTCGCGGCGGAAGGGGTAGATGATCCAGACTTGGCCGGGGCTGACGGCGCTGAGGAACGGAAGGGTCAGCCTGATATATCTAGATAGGGAGGCTTGGGGGGGATACTTACGTCGCGATGGCGGCTCTTGATATCCTGGATGCCCAACCCCTGGAAATTGCCCCAAGTCAGTCTACAAATCTAATAACAAATCGACGGGGTCTCACATCGGGGAGCCAACAGGGGTATAAGGAAAGGACTCACCCTTCCGGCTTGGCACGGATCTCATCGACGATGGAGCTCAACAGCGCGCGGTTGGACTTCTTGAACTTGGGCGCGTAGGGGTTGGATTTCAAGCTCCGTCAGTCATCCATCCGCTTTCACGAGGTGTGCATACACGGTACAAGAGAGGTCGACATAGATAATGGGCTTTATGTCCGCCCCGGAAAAGGGGGGACTGTCGAGCGGAGGCGTGGGGACCTGGAGAATGGGGAGGGGAGGCGCGTTCGAAGCCAGGGGCTCCGTGACACCGGGGATGGCGGGAATCAGAGGGGGCAGACTGATGCCGAGCGACCTACTCTTGTTCGGGGGGGAGTAGTCGTTGGCGTTGACTGGTCCTGCCGCGACTGTAGACAGAAGACCGCCTGCGAGGGCGGCGATGGAGAGCTTGGAGAGCATGACGGGGTTTGGATAATTATTGATGTATCGGCGAACTAGGAGATATCTACTTGGTGCTTTTGAAAACTGCGCAGTATGAAGAGCACCGCGTCCTTCCTATACTTCATCATTAACATGCATTCGACCTTTTCACTAAGCGCTCTCCTCGCTGCCAGCCGTCCTGATCAACTTCCGGTAGACTCGCATCATGAAGCCAGAAAAGCTCCTCACCAACGCCGTTGAAAACAACAAGACACGAATGGTAGTGATAATGACAAGCAAACTTTCCACCTTGAGCATGCAGCTCGGAATATGCTCAAAGATGTCCTTGGAAAGACGCTCACGAGATGTCCATCACGATGCCAAAAACTCAGTAGAACATACCCAGGAAGGAATGTATCAATGTCGCTATCCTACCAGCGACGGAAACTCTGGCGAGCGCTCTTCGACATAAGAGAGCACCCCTGCGCTCAGAGACGGCTCGATTCGGTATGAGACCTGCTCACGAAAGTTCAGGGTTATGGTTTTCGCGATATCTACTGTGAACAACGAATGGGTCTCTCTGAGCCAGCCAGGGCCCTGGACGAAGACCTGCACTTGCGTCCGTCGGTTCGATTAAGAATGAGAGTCGAGGGGTATTGATTCTACCCTTTACCACGGCTTTGGGCGCGGGTAGAGTCAAGACAGGTGGAACGAAGCTCAAGACAGTAGAAACATGACTCTGGCAGAAGCTGAGATGGATCTTGGGCAGTTCTAACAAAACCCCGGTGACTTGAGATCATACCTGACTTGACTTCTACGCTTGATGGCATGTGCCCCCACCGCCAATCACGGGGTTCGGGGTATGAGAGTAGAATGCTGCGGATCATAGAATTCAAGTACGTTGTATTCGACGGATGTAGTCTACGAAGAGAACCTACCATTTTCTTGTTTGAGGATGTTTGCTGCACACTCGGGTGCTTAGCCACACCGGTCCCGATTATACTTGAGGCTAGGAGGACGGGACAGAAGCCACGCTCGAAATTGCTCTGAGGGAGCGACTTCCCAGCTGGGAAGCTGATAATCTAATGAAGTAGCCATGCTTTGTGTGTCCTGGCGGGAGGTACGCAACCCACAGATCCTCCTCCATGTATGAGACGACACGGTTCGACCGATGTTTGTCATTCACGCGACGAGACGAAAAACATCAGTAGCTCATCTAGTCAAAGTAAGCTTTGGGGGGCTAGCAAGATCGGTCGATGACGATCGGCGCCCTAGGCAGCCTTCCCCCACGCTTCCCACGATGTCGTTATTTTCGGACAGATGTCGAATTGCCGGGGTGAGCATACCGGTTCTCCCGATTCAGAGACAGATACCGCGGGTCTCCGAGCCAAAGGATGCAAGCTGATGGCACGTAGCGGCCGGACAAAAATTGACCAAAACATGCTCGGGTTGCATCAATGCCGTCCAATGGTCAATGTCGTCATCGCGAACCGTTGCTTCTTCACCTGCAGCGCGAGCGCTATGCTCGTTACGCCGAACGTGACGCTGTGTGATATTCCGCCATCGCCGGCGAGTATGCCGCACGAAATCGCATCTGCGAGAGAGTTCTAGGACTCACAGTAGAGTATAAATGCCGTCGGGAGTGCGTGCGGTCTTGTGCGGGCGAGATTCTTTCCCTACACACCTTCTCTCGATCGTTTCTCGCCTGCCGCCATGAAGTTCCTCCAAGCCTCCGTCGTGGGTCTCCTTAGCCTCGCCTCAAGCACTCACGCCGTCCCACAGAACGTGAAGAGGGATGCGCAGTTCAATGTTGGCCAACCCATCGATGCCAATGGCAAGGGAGGCCCGATCCTCGGTTCGTGCCCTGAAGCTCGCGACTCGGGACGGCGACTAACACAAGGTCTCAGGCGGCACCAACAACCAGGTCGACAGAGACAATCCCGACAACCTGGGCCAGCAGCCGACTGACAACGGAGTGGTCCCGAACCTGAAGTGGAGGTTCTCCGACTCCAAAACCCGGATCCTGAATGGAGGCTGGGTCCGCGAGCAAGTCATTCAGGATCTCCCGCAAAGCCATGACATCGCCGCCGCTCAGCAGCACCTGCGAAAAGGCGGTATCCAAGAGCTCCATTGGCACAAAGTGGTGAGCTTCCCTCCAAAACTGGGTAGATTTGGGACGTTGTCTGATCTCCGTCGGTGTCAAGGCGGAATGGGGCATTGTCTACGCTGGCTCTGTGCTTGTATCGGCCGTCGACGAGAATGGTAGATACCAAGCGGAGAAGCTCAACTATGGCGACATTTGGTACTTCCCCAAGGGAGCGCCCCATACAATCCAGGGTCTCGACGACGAGAACGAATACTTGCTCGCCTTTGACGAGGCAGACTTTGACAAGATCGGGTATGTTGATGAATGCTCAGGAGCGGCTTTGACCTGCTGACAAGTTTAGCACCACCTTCAACATCGTCGACTGGTTGGCTCATACCCCTCGAGACATCTTGGCCAAGAACTTTGGAGTCGACTCCTCTGTCTTCGAGAAGCTGCCGGCGACCAACCCGTACATCCTCAACGGTACCATCGCCAACCAGAACGTGACAGGTGGCTCCCAGGGGTACCTTTCCGGCAACAGCTCATTCGTATACCGAACGCTGGAGCACCCAGCTGAGGTTGTCCCGGGAAATGGCGGCGAGTTCAGAAAGATAGACTCGACAAACTTCCCCATTAGCAAGACCATTGCCGCAACATTTGTCACGTTGAAGCCCGGAGGGCTGCGAGAGCTTCACTGGCACCCGAATGTAAGGACGTCTCATTTCAGTACATGCGGAGGCTAACGGGCCCAGGCCGAAGAATGGCTGTACTTCCACAAAGGCGAGGGCCGGGCGACGGTCTTCATCGGAAGCGGAGCAGCGAGGACCTTTGACTTTTCAGCTGGGGATACGGCCGCATTTCCTGACAACTCCGGGTGAGTGGTGCTTCCATACGCTGAAGAAGAGACATATTGTACTGATAGGCCATGGTAGACACTACATCGAGAACACTTCCGCCACCGAAGACTTGGTATGGATCGAGTTGTACAAGTCAGACAGAGTCGCAGACGTGCCTCTCACTCAATGGCTCGCCTTGACACCGCCAGAGATTGTAGCGCAGACCCTGAAGGTTCCGATTGAGTTTGTCCAGCAGTTGAAGAAGGAGAAGCAGATCCTGGTCTAGACCAAGTTGTGACGCCAGAAACAAGGATGGTCACTCGGCGAGTTCGGTGCAAGACGTCTTCATTCTCAATGGTTCAGACCATGTAATGTTTAGTTGCTTCGCGACATTCAATTCAATGTAAGCACCCTTTAGAGAGGGCTTGCCAATACCAGCAGCTGGTGACCGTCCATCATGGTGTCACGATGGTGTTCGAGCGAGTCGTGTCTGGCGCTTGAACATGCATGCAACGAAGGCTGATAAGCGGGGTATGATGGCGGAACCGGGCCTCGGCCGGGAGTGAAGGCTTCTGCTCCAAAGTCCGGAAGCATCTCCAAGGCCAACTTTCCTTTTGAGGCCAGACGAGACGGGAATGGCGGGATTCGGTAGGATGGCAGCATGCGCATGCAGGCAACCCTGGGGGACCGGAGCGGGAAACTCTATCAGCGGCTAGCGGCCTTTGGTCAAGCGTTTGTGCGGTGCTGGGCCAGCAGGGGAGTGACGGCTGTCATTTTCTAACCGTGCAACCCCGATCACGCGGGATCGTATGATGGGCGTGGTCGCGCGGTGATGGATGAAGCCATGGATGAAAAGAAGGGGCTCAGAAGCATGCCATTGACCGCGGCAGACATGCCCGAGGCTACGGCGACCATTGTCACGAAGTGTCTTGTGCGCCCTCGTGTTGCGCGAATGGCCTCGGCAACGGCGGTGTAGGTCAACGTTCGGCTGACTTTGGTGAGTAGACGGTGGTGGTGCGACTGGGAGGGGAGCAGAAGAAAGCGTTGCATGGCGGGCCAAGCTCCCCCTCGTTTGCCCCGGCCGTGGAACAAGCGGCATTTGCTCCTTGCACATCATGAGATGGCCGCAGTCGAGACCATCTGGAAGACGGAATGCGGGGAGGGAATGCCGCGCAGACAGCACTGACCGGGCCAGGTGGAAGTCTGAAGTGTGGGATGGTGTACGGTGTAGAGCGGTAGACAACTTGGCGCTCTGCTGGTGGCATTGAGAACGGCCATCGGGGCTCTGAGGTGGGTGGTCTCGTCGTTTGTCTACTTCTCCATCGGCAGGGATGGCAGCTTTACGTCACTCGATGGATGGGTTGCTATATCAGACACTGGTGACTGGAGATCACCCCCTCTCCCTCGCGTAGCTGTCGCACCTTGCATTGCCGCTCGCCAGTCAAAGGTTGATAAGCAAGGAAGCGTCGTTTGCCACGGGCAGCAAGCTCGAGGAGCTTGGATCCGGTCGCCGTGATAGCGTCGCCGGGTATGCGAGCCGCGGGACGGCCGCAGGTACCACGGACTCGAGATATGGGGCTAACGGCAGCTCGGTTCCAGCACGCATCAAGGCGACCGATCGGGTGACCCTGGGGTAACTCGAGACCCTGAGGATCGCCAGGGAAGAGCAGGAGCATCAGGCAGCGAATCTTGGAATCTTTGCCGGAATCCTGTGTCTCGGTGGGGCCCAGCGGGAGCTGGTTTGCTGGAGCAAGAGGTCCACGGGTCGGTGTGTTGCATGCCCAGTGGCAGTGCGGGAGCATTGGACGGCATGGCCAGCAGAGGGCAGAAGAAGATGGAAGCTGCAGCGAGTGTCGAGAAGCAGCTCATCCCTTCCGTTTGGGGACGGGGGCCGAGAGGTCAAGTGAGCAGCTGGAAGTTTTCCGGTAGGACGGGACGCTGTGTCATCGGCAACGGTTGCGGGATGTGTGATTGGGCGTGTTTGTGTTGTTGCTGGTCAGACAGATAGCGCAAGGCAGACAAACAGACACGGGCAGTTGCGAGCGTGGGAGGGCAGGAGCAGGAGCGTGCTGGAATTGACGACAGGCCGCAGACATAATAGGTACCAAGTACGTGCCTAGGTACCTTAGGTGGACACATGGAACCCAGAAGGCAGTCGCAAGGTGAGCCATGTCTCGAGCCGGAAGGAACCCCTAGCACGCGCCGGCCGCAGCCAATGGGCGGCCCCCAAGTCGCGGGCTAACACGGCCAGGGTCCTCTCCGTCTGCTGCCCCGTAGTTTGTGTGTCATCGAGCCGTGGCCCGGCCAGAGCTGGGAGTCATTGGAGTCATTGGACTCTGGTCGTTGATGGACCGAGTCCAGGGAGGCTAGCAACAACACAGACGGTAAACATTCATGCAGCCCACCAACACGTCGACAGGATGGAGACTCGCTGCTGGACCCTTCGTCTCCTGCTCAGCCAGGGCCGGGGCGCACTGTAACTGTTGCTGTTACTGTGCCTTGTGCCTTGTGCCTCGCGTGTCCACGGGAACCAGATGAAACCGACTTTTCCCAGCAGTGCGTCTATACATAGCAGTTGGCCATCAGAATTCGCCGAAATCCTGATCCCAATTGCCCTACCACACCTGCCCTCTGTCTGTCCCTTTCCATCCAAAACCCGTCCCGCGTCTTCGTTGCGTCTTGCCGTGTTAGTGCCTCGCCCGCCGTTCCTCGTCACCTCAAGCGCGAGCCTCCCCCCCGTTAGAGCGGTACTTGCTCGGGTACGTACCGGCTTTCCCGTCCCGCCTTCACCACCCTGGGAAATCTACAGCTGCCCTGCACTGCATTGGGCCACTGGGGACTGGACTGGACCCGACCTGACTTCACTGGCCCGCCCGTGCCTCCCCTCCCCGACCAGAAAGGGGCCCCGCTAAAAACCACTAAGACGCACCTGCCGCCTTACCAACCCACTGCACCTCCAACTCCCGTCACATTCGCACCTGCATCCCACTCCGTCTACAGTCAACGTCCCTCCTCCTCCCGGCCTTCTTTTCCACGGCACCGCTTCTTTTGCCTTGAGAAGTTGTCGAATTCTGCTTCATCGAGCGTCAACTCCTTCTCCAGAAGCCCGACAACCACATCCGCCGTCAACATGAACCCTCTTCAAAAGAACAAGATCGACGTTTCGGTACGTTCGCCGCTGCCCCTCGCTCTCTTTCCTACCCAATGCCCAACCTTGACGATGAAGCCCACGCCTCCATCACGACACAACCAAACAAACACGCTGTTCTCTGCGCTGCCCAAAGTACTTTTCCGCTGACTCTTGCGCTGCAGTCTCTTTCCCCCGAGGAGCAGCGCCTCTTCCGCCTCTACGGCAAGCTCCCCTCCCGGTCCGACCACTTCGCCAAGCACCTCAAGGAGCGCAAGTACTTCGATTCGGGCGACTATGCCATGTCCAAGGCCGGCAAGGGCGACAGCGTCGACACGGGTGCCGTCGGCAGCCAGCACCCCGTCCCCGAGAACATCCCCCACCTGTCGAGCCCCGTGAATAACTCGTCATCCTCTCTCAACGGCGCCAAGCACCACCCAAGCGTTCCCAGCGGCGCGCAGGCTGGCAGCCCCGTGAAGGAGTCGAGCTTCCTCAACCGCGAGACCAGCGCCGAGGAGGCTGAGAACAAGAACCAGGAGAATACCGCCCCGGTTGACACCACTGCCAAGACCGAGAGCATTCCCATCCGGAGATGAGTCGGCCTCTGCGAGCCTTGTCTGCCGTCCTTTCTCTTGTTATCCCCCGGGTTTCGTAACGGTGTTTGTCGGAACTCCCCGGAGGCAAATTGGGTGTTTGTCGGGGGGCTGGATTTCTACCACGATGTTATGATGAAGTGTTGATCTTTTCGCGAAACTCCTTGGCGTTGGGATGGGGTGGGAAACCAAGCACAAACGGTTGTTGAATGGAAAGGGACTATGTCGTCGGCTTCTGTTGTTGGTGACGGACGGTTGGGATGACGGTGACCTAAACGCCGCGCCCCTCCACGTCCTTCCTGCCCTGCGCGGCACTACTAGGAAGACTGATTTCCCGTACGTGTATTTTTGGGCTGACACGGAGGAGGAGGAGGAGGAGTACGAAATATGAAAACAGCCAAGTCGAGACCACATTCGTGTCTTATTCGCATGGTGCATGCCCGAGTGATTACTATACGTGTCGAGTAACGTCAGTGGCAGAAGAGGGATGTCGACTGCCTGTGTCCTTCTCCATCCGTAGTGATTATGGGTTCCTCATTTGCCCTTGTGTATGCCTCCTGACTTGGCAGTGAGCCCGCCGAGCATAACAACCTTCGGTCGTGTCTGGAGGTTTCACGTGCAACTACTTCATGTGGCTTTTCTCGACGGAAGCGGACCAAGCACCAGGTACAACGAGCCAGAATGCCGCTGTTCAATCAAGGCCCTGGGCCACGAGCCCAGGAGATTTAAGAGTATCAATTTGGCCAAATCACTTTGTATAGGGCAGCGGTCACAAGTCTGAATGGGGATCCCAATGTATTGGTAAGCAACAAGACACTTTTTTCTGATGCCATACGCCGCCTCATGCCAGTTCCCTTCCTCCCAGTGACCGAAAATCCGTGTCGAGACCTTCTTCATAGATCCAGCGCCTTGATGGCCATATCCTTGGCGCCATCAAAGGTCTTGTTTCCGCCAATGAAGCCAGCAGCGTGGACGAAGACGCAGCCGGGGATACCAGAGATGCCGTCGAGCTCCTCGTCTCTGAATCCGCGCCACGCCTCGGGCAGCGGCTTGCGGCTCTCGAACGAGTCCTTGGTGACGGGGACCGCCTGCACGCGCCACTTGGCATCCGGGGCGGGCTTCTCCGGGTACAGCACGTACACGACGGAGGGGCTGCCGCCCTCGAGGGAGTACAGGTGGTCCTTCCAGGGTGCGCTCTGGCCCTCGAGCACGAGGACGCGGCCCTGGGGGTCGTACTGGGTGCGCTTCTCGAAGGCGGCCTGCACGACGGCGCGGGCGGGCAGCCAGGCCTTGGCGTAGTAGTCGAGGTCGGCGTCGAACTCCTCGCCGATGCGGCGGCTGGCCTTGACGAAGCGCTCGTCCTCGAGGCGCTGGGCCTCGACCGGGTCCGAGGGGACGGGGTCGTTCCAGTTGGGGTTCAGGCGGCCGACGACGGAGCCGAGGGTGAAGGAGCCCTCGCTGAAGCGCTTCTCGAGCCCCGCGGCGGCGACGGCCTTGGGGTCGTAGACGGAGATGCCGTTGTCGTGGGCGTCGAGGGCCTCGACGAAGCTCTCGTACAGCTTGTTGTACAGCAGCTCGACCTCGGGGCTGTCCTCGGCGACGGGGGTCTCGGCGCCCTCGCTGAGCTTCTGGGCAATGATGGCCTTGCCGTAGTGCATGAAGACGAGGCCGGCGCTCGAGAGCTTCGTGGCCCTGCCGGGGAAGGTGGTAGCGAAGCCGCGCTGGTGGTGGTCGTAGCGCTTCTTGCCATCGTCGTACTCGCCGCCGACGTCGACGACGGTGTGGCACGTCTCGAGGAGCTTGGGGTCACGCGTCCGCACCAGGTTGGAGTCCTTGTAGGCCGGCAGCTTGCGCAGCATGTGCACGGCGAGGGCCTCGTCGGCGTGGAAGTGGCCGTTGTGGGTGCCGATGGTGACGGGCGACATCTTGAGTCTCTTTGCTGCGTTTTCGGCCATTCGGAGGGGCTTGAAGAGGCGGAACATGCAGTTGAGGGGTAGAAACGGGGGAAATATGTGGGCGAACGGCAGAAAAAAAAAGTTCGGCTTGATATTGGGAGGACCAGCTCAGCGATTTCAACTAACTGGAGGTGAAGGCAAAAAAGAATTGGAGTTTGAGATGTGATAGCCACACCCCACAGCATGGTGCTCGACCCACCCCTCCTCCCGCAAATTGTAGTTCGCTTATCTGGACCCCCTCGTATCTCTATTATTGACGCTTTTCCCAAGCTCTCACTGGAGAGAAGTTGCCAGGAACGTGCATCGCAGCGCAGCCTCGTCGTCGCCCTGCATCCGCGCGCCCGTGGAAACCCCCAACGCTCCTTTCACCGTCACCTGCCAGCCAGCTTTAATGTCATCAACAACAGCAAATCTCTTCAACCCCCAATGATTACAACAACACTTCATCCAACGCAGTCTGCGGATTCCCCATTCACTCAATCGGTTCCATCTCCCCATCGCGATTGATTGATTCCTTCGACCCCCAACAAATCTTCCAAAACTCTCTCCGTCACCCAACCGCCCCCCATGCCTGCCGCGATGGACGACGCCAACGGCAGCGTCTCGGCCCGCGACGTCAAAGACGAACACAACGACTCCGATGATGGAAGGACAGTGGACGGAAAAGCGACTTATAAGTCGTGGAAGAAGAAGTACCGCAAGATGCGCATCACGTTCGACCAGAAGATGCACGACTGCGAGGACCTGCATCGCCAGGAGTCGAAAGCCCTTGCCACGGCGAAGCGAATCGCCATCGAGAACGAGTAAGTGCCGCCCAATTTCCACCAGCCGCCCATCCATTGCCGATCAGCGCGTTAACAGCTGCTGCTCCTAGTCGCATCCTCGATCTGCTCTTGGACATGAACACATCAGCCCAGATCCCCTTTGACAAACGCATCGACATCTCTCAGGAGCCTCCCGCAGACGCCCCCTTCTCGCCCCTCGATGTCGACAAGAACGCCGCTTCCATCAACGCGCCTGACGAACCGATCAAGTCTCTAAAGACGCTTGTCAAAGACGTCCCACACTCCACCTACTCTCAGGCCAAGGAGCACTCCCCCTCCGTCGTTGCCGACATGGAGCCCTTCGCCGGCGAGTCACACCCTCCTTCATTCCTCACGCCCGATGACATCGACGACTACATCCACGACGTCGACAAGCGCATCGATCCAGACCACCAACTCCCGACGCTAGCCCGGTCCGCCCGCACCACCAGCTCCCTCCCCGAGACCAACCCGCACGCCCTATCCCAGAGCATCGCCATGAAGAATCCGACGAGCGTTTACAATTGGCTGCGGAAGCATGCGCCCAAGACGTTCCTCCAAGACGCCGAGAACGCGGCGACCACGGGCGCCGACGACGACAATCATACCGTCGAGACACCCCAGACGGATGGCCGTAGGCGACGCGGCGGTGCCAGGGGCGAGGGTAGTCGCGGCGGTCGTGGTTCACGTGGGGGATCTCGCGGGGGCAAACGCGCCTCCCTCGCGGCCTCACGGGCCGAGAAGGCCGCGGAGAGGGCCGCGGAGAGGGCCGCCCTTGCCGCCGAGCGAGCCGCCGCTATGCGAGAGGCCGCTGACCAGTGGGACGCCATGGACGAGGACGACGAAGATGTGACCGTCAGCACCCCCGCCACGGGCCGCGGCAAGCGCAAGCGCGCTGCCACCAAGGACGATGACGATGGTGGCTACAGGCCCAAGGGCTCGACCAGCCGGCCGACCAAGAAGAAGCGTAAGAGCGAGGGCGCCGACATCGGCACGCCGACGGTGTCTAAGAGAGGACGTAAGAGCGAGAGTGCGCGCGACAGGGACGACTAGAGCGAGGCCTGGCAGCAGCCGGCACAAGGCCTATACGACTTTGAAAGAATGTGTGCCCAGCGGAACGATTGGTCCTGACAATCTATTTACACTTGACAGACAGTGGGAGCTCATTCGACGGAAGCACATATGCTAAGCAGGCGGTGGACACTTGGTTGGAAGCAAAATACTGGCGCGGAGAGGAGGAACTCGGGATGTTTCTTTCTCACAATTCCCGTTTTTCTAGACCTGTACTGTACATCATACAATCCAATTGGGAAGTCCTTCTCGGTGGAAAAGCACGGGAGGGAGGGCTGCGACGGGCGGTCGATGAGCATGTACGTGTGGGTTGTAGGAGACGAGCTCCAGGGAAGGCAGGCAGGCAGGCAGGCGTCACGGGAATTCATCATCGCACAAATGGCAGATTCATGGAGGGCGGTAAACTAGGGAGCACTCGAATTCAATGGCACTATTGTTTTTCTCTTCTTTTCTTCCGATTTTTTCTCATGCATAAAATGACACTATCGTTATTTACTGCTGAGCGCTTTCTCTATTTACAGATGGGCTCCCAGAGTTTTTCGTCCCTCTTTCTCTCTCTGTCTCTCTCTCTTTCTCTCTCTCCCCATTTCTGTTCTCGCAATTGATGCTAAGACAGATGTGATATCAAAGTAAAACAAAAAGGAGGGATGACAGAAAATACACGAATATATGGCCATGCTGCTGCTGCTGCTGCTGATTTGAAAAAAGATTGCAAAAAAATGCCGCAAGCCCATAGATACAGAGGGAGGATTCGGGACCTCTAGATTCTTCCGCCTCTCCTTCTTTCTACATCTCGGTGGGGAAGGGGGTCTCTATCGCCCCCTTTCATTTGCCCAAAGACGTGTTGGCCGGCCATGCCGCTTACAACTTCTCCTTGAGGATGTTCTTCATGCGGCGCTCGACGGCGTCGAGGTACTCGTTGGTGGTGACGTAGTCCTCGCGGGCGGTCCTGCCGCAGGCGAGGGCCAGGTCCTTGGTCATGATGCCGTCGACGTCGACGGTGTCGACGCAGGCCTTCTCGAGGGACTCGGCGAAGGCGACGAGCTCGGGGGTCTCGTCGAGCTTGCCGCGCTGGATGAGGCCGCGGGTCCAGGCGAAGATGGAGGCGATGGGGTTCGTCGACGTCTCCTTGCCCTTCTGGTGCTCGCGGAAGTGGCGGGTGACGGTGCCGTGGGCGGCCTCGGACTCGAAGGTCTTGCCGTCGGGGGTGATGAGGACCGAGGTCATGAGACCAAGGGAGCCGAAGCCCTGGGCGACGATGTCGGACTGGACGTCACCGTCGTAGTCTGCGTGTGTTAGTGGTGTCGTCACTCCGGGGCGTTGGTTGATGGGGGGAGGGGAAACTCACTCTTGAGAGCCATGATGTAACCGCCGGAGCTCTTGACCATCTGGGCAACCATGTCGTCAATGAGACGGTGCTCGTACCAGATGCCCTTGGCCTCGAACTGGGCCTTGTACTGGGTGTCGTAGAGCTCCTGGAAGATGTCCTTGAAGCGGCCGTCGTACTTCTTGAGGATGGTGTTCTTGGTGCTCATGTACAGGGGCAGACCCTTGGAGAGGGCCAGCTTGAAGGAGGCATGGGCGAAGCCGGTGATGGACTCGTCCGTGTTGTACTGGGTCTGGGCGACGCCGCCGCCGTTCTTGAACTTGAAGACCTCGATCTCCTGGGCCTCGCCGCCCTCGGGGGTGTAGACCATCTTGAGGGTTCCGGGGCCGGGGAGGACGGCATCCTTGGCGCGGTACTGGTCACCGAAGGCGTGGCGGCCGATGATGATGGGCTTCTTCCAGCCGGGCACCAAGCGGGGGATGCGGGGGATGACGATGGGCTCACGGAAGACGGTACCGCCGAGGTGGTTGCGGATGGTGCCGTTGGGGGAGAGCCACACTGTGGGGAGGGGACCATTGGATTAGCTTGTTTTTGTTCTATTACGAGGCACTGCAACTCTAAGAATTGGAGCGGAGAGGAGAGGAGAGGAGAGGAATGGAACGGGAGGGGTATCGGGCGGTTGTGGCATGAGCGGGAACTGTGCGCCGGGGCGAAACTCTATGCAGGTACCGGCGCCGCGTCCGGAGTGCGGGGAGCGGCGGCGCGGGAAGTAAGACACGCGAGTTTCTCGGCGGGCCAGCGCCGCCATTACCGCACGTCTACGGAGCTACGGAGAAAAGACGAGAGCGCGGCGGGAGGGGACTCACTCTGCTTCAGGTTGAACTCCTTGACACGGGCCTCGTCGGGGGTGATGGTGGCGCACTTGACGCCGACGGAGTACTTCTTGATGGCCTCGGCGGCGTCGAGGGTGACCTTGTCGCTGGTCTCGTCGCGGTAGGGCAGGCCGAGGTCGTAGTACTTGAGGTCGATGTCGAGGTAGGGGTGGATGAACTTGTCCTTGATGGTCTGCCAGATGATGCGGGTCATCTCGTCGCCGTCGAGCTCGACGACGGGGTTCTTGACCTTGATCTTGTTCGCGGCGGAGGCCATGGTGCGGGCGGCGATGAAGGACACGGAGGAGGGAGGGACGACGAAGGAGGGCCGCAGGGCAAAGGTTGCAGGGCGGCGGATGAAGCGTGCGGCGTTCATGGCGACGGTGGTGTCTGGAGGTTTCGAGGGGAGATAAAAAGGGCGCCTGTTTTCGGCTCTTCGGTCGGTCGGGGGATTTTTCTGGATGCCGCGGTTACTTGCTGGGAACCGGGTAGTATTGTCCGGCAGCAGAGACGACTCGGGTGGCGGCGGCGGCGGGCGAGAGGGAAACGACGCGGCAAGATGACTGGCTTCCGGAGCGGTTGGCTTGCTGCAGGGTCGGCTGCGCTGGTTTCAAAAGGTCAGGAAGGCTGCGGGAAGACGATGCGCTCGACGGCTGGGACTAACGCTACAGAGTGCTGACGATGGCGCGAAGCTACGTCGACGACGACAAGACACTAGAAGGAGGACGTGTGTGGTGGTTGGAGGAGGGGAAGTTGCGATTGACAACAGACCACTTGGAGGAGGCGGGAAGGTGTTGTGCGGAGGCAGGAGCTGGCCGGTTGCAATTGAAACCTGTCAAAGCCAGAGTCAAGCACAGTAAAAAAAATATACCTTGGACAAGGTATCGATAGAGGCGAGCCGCGAGCGAGAGCGGGAGGGTAGCCGAGCCGAGATCGTCACAGGAAAGAGTTCCGGAGACCGGTGAGTGGGAGGGTCAGGACCAGGTGGAGAGGTAGAGGAGGTACAGGTAAGGTACGTACCACAGGAGCTCTCTATTTCTGCGGGTAATTCCCTCTCGATTCTGTGTTCAGGGACGGTAGCCGGCACTCTTTTGCTGGACACAAGGTTGCGGCCTTTGTCAGTACCGCGACTAATGATATTTCGAATTGGTGGTGGTGTTGGTGGTGGCCATGGATAGCATCGGCCCCCCGACCTTGGAGCCGACGGGGGTGTTTCTTTCACCTCGGACCTCTTTTCGGCCTGCGCTGGAGTCTAATGGAGTCATGCCAGATCCTATATCGGCTCTGGAGCTCAGGCTAACGTCCTCCATTCCATTCTTTGGTGCTGTTTAATTCGCGCTTGCCAAAGTGTCAACCCTCGCGACAGCAGCTACAGTCACGCTACACTGGGCGCATGAAGATGACGGCGAAAATCTTCTGCAGCAGAGTTTTCTGCAGCACAGCCGGCGGCAAGCACATGGAGGCCAGTAAAGCAACCAAACCAAACCGTCCGTGCAGCCATGGGCAGCGGCGCAGGGTCTCGGCTACCTTGTCTCAGGCGCTTGTACGGATACGTATGTACCTTAAGGTACCTTAGGTCTGCGACGAGCTCCCGCCCGCTGCTTGCGGGCAAATCACCGTCGTCATTGGAGGGAAATGGGATGGGAAAGATGCATGGAACGAGTGTGATTGGAAGGGCTAACAGACGGTCGGCCGCCCCCATGTCACTCTGCTGCGGTAAATGTCCTGAATCTGATGTGGTGTCTCTGCTCCCCCACATGTTGCCAGAGCTTCGTGCGGGGAAAGCAACCAGCAGAGCAGCAGCCAGCAGCAGAAACAGCACCGCGCGCTGCTCAGAGCATCGTGTTTCGTCTGTTGTCGTGCTGCCGTCTCCCGCTCGTCCTCCATGGCTTTGCATGGTTATGCCCATCGTTCTATGCGTAATTGACTGCCCCCCATTGAGACTCACGAGGCGATTCTCGGAGCACCCGCCGGGAGATGACCCGACCTCGTCGCGCTCCGAGAGCTTCCAGCCTTGCACCTCGACCCCTCAGCTTGTTCCCGGGGGTGAGGTAGTACGCCCGAGAGTCAATGGCAGGAAAACCCACAGGGCTAAAGCCTCACAACAATATCGAAGCTCCGGCGACGACTCCCGGCAAACACTTACCCAACAATTGACAATAAAAACCTGTCGAGCAAAACACCGAAAGAGCTCTCTCAAAAGCTCGCCGAAACCAGAACCTCGCAAAGGGGCCCCACTATGACTGTCCCCAAGAAAGCGGGAGCGGATCCAGCTGTCTCTTCCACTCCGATCTCGGTCATGTTTCGACCCGCGCACCCGACTCCCGCGAGAAAAAGCCACCGAAAGGCACCGAGACCACCGAGGTTAACGTCGTGCGGAGTGCGGAATACCGGCCGCGAGACTCTGTCTTATATAAGCGAGCTGAGGCCGCTCTACCCTAGGTACCTAGGTACCTCATGCTGCTTACCTGATGAAAAGCCGCCTCGGCGGGCGGCAGGGCAGACAGCGCCTTTTAACCGCATGGCAAGGCGGTGACGGGGAGATCAAAAAGTGTGATGTGAAGGTGAGGCCAAGCTTTTCTCCCACACCCAGGGCAGGGCTCCCAGAGATGTACATCTCCGATGTACCTCGCGCTGGACCCGGGACCTCTCACCTGACCGGGAGCTCGTGCTCCGCGGGCCGTCGTACATACGAGACGTCACGTAGCCGGCCCCAAGCACAACCGCATCGCGATGCATAGCCCACGTCGTCGTCGTATGAGGAACCGGCGCGCCAGCGAACCAAGAAACGCAGGCCAACGTCAGTCGCCGCCCGTCCTCGTCTTGGGATTTTTTTGTTTTCGGGGGCCATGTATGTCAGAAAACCTGCGATGCAACGATGCAACGTAGCCCTATTGACTTGGCACTTGCGAGGACGCGATCCCGTAACCCGTAAATAGAGATCAGGCACTTCTCTTTTTCAGTTTAGACCTGACTCGTCACTCCGCTCCGGTCGTACTCGGACGAGAGGCTAACAAGACGTGGACGAGTGAGAGACGGAGGGAATGGGCAGCTCCAGACACACAAGGAGCCGAGGTGTGACGTGGAATCCATCCACGGCGCCGGAGGGAAGCAGCTCTGCTCTCGACCTACGCACGCCGTACGGTACCTTGCACGGCGCGGCGGCGGGCGGGCTGAGACGCATGTCCGCTCCGCAGGCGCCCATCCATCCACGGGCTACTCAATGTACCACAGGAAGGATGTAGATGTAGTTGGCAAAGAGCGAAGGCCGAGACGCAGCTGAGCTTCCTTGGTCGGATCATCATTACCTTGTCTGAGACAATCAGACAATCTTTCTCACTTGCATGGCCTCAGCCCTATTTTTCCTTTCTTATTCCTGATCCCCTTTTCCCCGCCTCCTTCTCGTTTGCTTGCGGTCGGCCGGGTGGTCGGTCGGTCGGTCGGTCGACGGGCTGCATCCGTGTGGGATCTTCTTCACTGCGATCCGATCCCCAGCCAACAGCTTACGGGCGACCGACCTGGTCGCCTACCTGGTCGCCTCGCCCCCCCCCCCCCTGGTCTCGTCGTGATATGACCCCCCGTTCCAGCAAACGTTCGTGATAACAATGACTGCGATATCTGCCGTTGATGAGTCAGTCAGTCACCCGGCTCTTCGTGTTGCGCCAACGCCGTCAGCTCGTCAGCTCCCAAAATCTGCACAGCACCCAGGAACTGGCCCGTATCCGCGATCCGCCCGCGCTTGCGCTAGGCGACGAACGCAAGTCAGCCCCCCGACTTACTTTACCTCACCTTAGAGCAACGAACCAGGGGGGGACAAGGGTTGGTTCGCCATCCGTCCCGTACCTATTTTACCTTTTGGTCCCTTGGAGCCGGTCTTGCTTGCGTACGAGCTACTCTGCCCTACCGCTGCATCCGTGATCACCTCCTGCTACCACCTTGGTCTTACTTGGCCCGCGTCCAAAAGTTCTCCTCGTAGGGCGCGGACGGACGCATCATCCATCACAGTCCTCCTCACGCGCCTCTAATACGCATAAACGGCTTTGCTTGCTTGCTTGCCGCCCAAGAGAACACCATGATGCATGCCCGCGCCGTACACCCACGTCCCAAGCCTGGCGCACGCGCGCGCTCCCCACGGAGGAGCTCCTCCAAGCATGTCGCCATCGCAAGCTTCTTTTTTCATTCTTGTGCTACCTTGGCTCGACGTTTAATCTTGACCTTAAACCTCGAAACCTGCCTAGTCCCACGTCTAAGCCATGCTGCCTCAAGTGCCCGAACGCCCCTCACACGCTTAACCACCCCACGCCTCCCCTCCCCTCCCCGACATTCAACGATGCGAATGCTTCCCATCTGTACTCCGTATGCAGTAACTGTTTCGGTCCCTAGTCGACGGCCCCCCGATTAGTGTAGAACCCAAAGAGAAACCCACGTCTAGACACGGATCAACTCAACCACCGTGCAGTAGTTTCCCTTCCCTCCACACCACAGCCCGAAAAACAGGATTCGTTCTCGCTCCGGGAGGTAGGAATGGTGCCAAATAAAAGCCAAGCGCACATCGGGTGCGTACGCTAGCCAAAAAAAAAAGAACCGACAGAGCAGATCATCGGCTTTTCCTTGGGAGCTTGGGAAACCCCATTGTTCGATCCAGATTTGTGATGAACGGTACGGTACATACAGGTTCCAGAGAAGGAAAAGGAAAGAAAAAAAAAAGGACTACACGCTCGCCCGTCCTTGCGAGAGAAACAGAATCCTGTACCACCACACACGCATTTTGACTTGGCATCACCCGGCCGCTCGTTCGTCCGTCCGTCCAACCCTCCACCCCTCCCCCCCCATGCACCTACACCAGTGTATGTACGGTAATCTGTCGATTTTTCCTGATGAGCCACCGCCGCCTTCCCAACTCTAGGTATGTACTCGACCGGCCCCTCCCCGCAGCTCCCTCGCTGCACGGTATGTATTTTACCTTCTTTCGGGGACAGTAAGGCAAGGTATGGTACGTATACATTCTGCGCACACCCACCCTCGCAGGGCAGCGCAGGGCAGGGCAGCGCAGGGCAGGGCAGCGCAGAGTAGAGCAAGACTCGACGACATGGCGCGCTACCAAGAATGCCCTGCCCATCAAATCGCCCATTCCCACAAGGCTGTTTCGGTGACATGGTGGTGCCGTGTGTGCATCTTGACCAATCAACCGCCTCGGACGCCCCCTCGCCGTAACTTAACCACCTCACACACACCACCACTCACGCCCCCCCCCCCTACCCATCCCGCTCCGCTCACCTTACCTGAACGACATTCCCGTCCTAGACAGAGAGAGACGGAGCGACTAGAGGTAAAACAAGAGCTGCCAAGCGAGGCCATTCGTCCTTCAAGGTTGACCGCCAAACGAGGACGAAGGACGAAGCGTGGTGGGGAACGTAGTCACTTTGTCATCGACGTCGACGTCCGCGTCGGTCGTCGTTAACCCCCCGCCGCCCAAAGATTGTAAAAGCAAATTAGAGCTCACGGCACAGCAAGCTTCCTTCCGCGACGGAAGCGAGAGGACGCTTCTGGGCTCCGGCGGGTGTGTGTGTGTGTGATGAGTGTGAGTGAGAGAAACAGAGAGGTGGGCTCATCTGAGGTTGCTTAGCCTCTCCCGCTCCCGCCACCCTTGCCCGCCTGCGCTTCGGTGCCTGTGCCTACGGCATGCTCATGCGGACGCGCGATGCGATGTGTGATGAGACGGAGAGAATGTGTGTGTGTGTGTGTGTGTGTGCGCGCAAGCGCGTGTGCATGTATATGAATGAGGTGTCATGTATTCCCAAAACGGGGGTATCTCTCTAAAATATTACCAGGTATTGCCTTGTCCTCCTCTTCATCTCGGTCTGCCTCGTTGCCCGTCGAATCGTTCAAGTCGTAGCGGCGGCATGCTCTACGTCGTAGCGGCAGCATGTAGAGCATGCCGGGGGTCGTTGTAATAGCCGTTTGTCGATAATCAAACGGGGGCGATTAAAAAAAAATAAGAAGAGGGGAAACGGGTACGGCAACCCGAGTAGTAAGGTAAGCCGTCATCGTTTCCCGTATCCGTGACCCTCCCTCGGTGGTATTCCATCCAATGCCCCCCGTCGCTTGCGCAGACGTGGAAACCACCGACGAGAAAAAAAAGGACAAAAAGTCCGTAGCCCCACATTAAACCCCATTACCTTAGAAAACAACCTTGTCCTCTCATCATCCAGAATATGCCTTGCGCCACACCTGCAAGCTTCCCCAATCGTCGTATCAGATCCCCATCACCCAATCCCTGAAGAGAGAGAGAGAGAGAGAGAGAGAGAGAAGTGAGTGGGAATGAGAAACAAAACATGATCGAAACAAGACCAAGAACAGGCAGAAAAGACAGAATGACCCAAACACAGCCCCCGCCGCCATGCAGAAAACACACAGGAAAGAAAGCCCCTTCTCCTCGGCCACACACGCCCGTGACACCCAGGTCGAGTCTCCTCTCCCCAACCACCCACACCCAGCACGCTGCACCCCCTCCCCCCTCGCCATGTGCTGCGTGCTGCGTGCTGCGTCGTGGTGGTGCTGGTGCTGGTGCTGGTGCTGGTGGTGCTGCGTTGCTGGCCCGGCCCAGGTGTCCCCAGGCGCACGCCCCACAGCTCATCATCAGATGTGGAGCTGTCAAAGCCACACAGCCCGCATGGAACCCTTCTCGAAGCCTTCCAACTTCGGTAAGGCTCGACAAGACGGACGAACAGCGCAACAACCAACGACCCGTCGCGAGACGTCTGTCGCACTCCCTCTCTTCTCGCACTTCTCGCGTCCACACCCCCCTTCACCCCTCCCCATCATCATCATCGTCACCCCTCCCGCTCCACATGACTGCCTGGTATCCATGCACACCACGGTCGCAGTGCCCAATCGCAACCGCTCTGCCAAAGGGTAAACCATTCACTTGAATGGCACCTTTGCTTCCAGCCCAGGGGACCTTTGACGGCGACAGACACGTTTGCCCGTTGCCGGCAGCAGCAGTACCAGCAACACCCTTCCGTTTTGCTGTCGCCGCCTATGTTGCTGCCACTGCCACTGCTGCTGCTGCTGTGCTGCGCCGGTCCACCAGTTCCGAAAAAGAAAGAGAGCTGCAGCAAGGCCGAGCCGGCGTCGGAGGTGATTGGCCCATGCCATCCGGCCCTACGGCCCAAGGGCTGCCAACGTCATGAGCTTTTTGGGTGGGTGTGCCTGTTTCGTTTCCTCGGGGCCCTCAGCCGCACTCTTGTAAGTGGTCCGAACCCAATGAAAAATCCCCGTTTCGCCAGTCCGGCATGGTCAGAGTCGTGTCGGGCAACGGGCCCCCGGCCATCCTGGGAGAGAGAAGAAGAGAGACGGAAGAAGGCACGCACACACACCCCTGGAACTTTGGTTTCGTCCTTTTCGTTCCCCCCTCTCGTCGCAAACGTCCACCGCGCAGCGCAGTCCATGTGGGGACCGAAGAGAAAAAAAAACAGATGCTCTTGCAGGTGCGTCCGGTCTATCGCACCGCTAGGCATCACTCTTGCGGTCCCCTTCCGCCCAATGAAAGGTCCCCCTCGCGCATGGGTGCTGAGGCGGTGCTCTCTCGAGTCGCGACGCTTGACTCCTCTTCCTCCTCCTGCTGCTGCTGCTGCTGCTGCTGCTGCTGCCGCCGCCGCAGCTGCCGACCTCTCAATGCCAACCTCGAGCTCGCTTGCGCTTGTCTTCGCACGGGTTCTTGCATTTCGGGCAGACGTGGTCGGGATACGAGTTGACGTCGACCCTGATCAAGCATTTCGAGCACCGCCACCATCGGGACGAGAGGTTGCGTCCCTGGAGCCAGCCGTCGTCCACGTGCGTGCCCCGCTTGAAGATGTCCTCGTTGTGGTAGTCTCGCAGGTGATCCCGGAAGTGGTCTCGCCGTCCGAACGGCTCGTTCCTCCTCGAGCACTTGGGATAGTCGCACTTGTGGGCTTCCTTCTTGGACGGGTCTTGGTGAACCTGACGGTAGTGCCTCTCCAGGTCCGCCTTGCGCTTGAACGGGTTTGCTGTGCACCCCGCCTCGAGGCAGGGAAACTTGTAGTCCACTACCTCCTGCTGCTCCTGGCCCCTGGTTCACAGCATCGTTAGCATCCATCGAAACCCTTGGACGGAGAGGCCTCCGCAAGTCACTCACCCCTGGTGAGGTATCACCGTTGGGTACTGTCCTGCAGGAACGAACCGTGGTTTCATCTGCCAGTAGCCTCCGTCTTCTGTGGGGACGTAGTCATATTTTGACCAGTCGACGTCTCCGTAGTAGGACTCGGTCGTCTGCTGCGCCGACGAAGACGCGGCGCTCGCGTACTCGTCACCGTAGTATGTGCCATCCTCGCCGTAGTATCCCCCGTAGGTGTCGGCCGGGGAGTGACTCATTGTGTGGTATGCGTAGGACATGCCTGGAGACCCAGGCGAACCGTATGAAGACGGGGTGAGTGGCTCTCTCGAGCTGGCGTCGGATAGCTGTCGGACGAGTGCCGGCGCCTCTAGATACGTAGGAGATTCGAGGTAGTCTCCCGACGACACTGGAGACGTTGCGTTAACATAATAGCTTGCTCCGCGGTAGTAATGGCTGTCCATTGTCTCTTGACAGAACAGGTAGAACTGTCGTGCTGTCTAAACCGTTTCTATACCGGCCTCTGGATAGCAGTTCAGTAAGGGGAGGGTGCCCTTGCAAGATTGGGGGTCGGATAGACGGGTTGATATTATCGAGCGTGTCGGGGATCCAAGTGAGAAATCCATTGACTTACACAAATCAGACGCCGCGACTGGTGCCGTGGGGGTCTGACCTTAGATGGACGCAAGCGTGGCGTACAAGCAGCCTCCCATCCAGAAAGCTTAAAAGTTGGTTGTTGGGCGCCGCGTTGGTCGGTCGCCTGGGGTATCAATGTTGGACAAGGAGTGTGAGGGTCTCTCTGTTGACAGCTGACCCTTTGGTTCGGAGCGTTTGATTCTGTAAGGATTGAATGATTGAGATGTTGGGAAGTGATTACAAACAGAGACAACACGAGTCGGGGTGGGAAACGGGTGGTTCAAGTATGACCGAGACGAGGCAAGCCAAGTTCACCGCCATCCGCGAAGGAAAAGCGGCGGGAATACGTCAAGCGGCACAGATACACGAGCTGGCGTAGAATGGGGTCATGGTTGCCCACCAGCGCACATGGCTTCATCTCCGTAAGACGGCCTTGGTTCTTGGCTTATGGGGAGCCTCAAAAGAGCGCATGTTAGGTAGCTAGGGCCCATTCAGCCCCCGGGTCTTTGCCGTGTAGGGTGGACGGAGGGATAGAGTGTTATGTGCCGAGACGGCGCGAAGCGAAGAGACAACTGCAGGTGCTGGGGTGGTCCACCAAGATGAAGGACATGAGAGGCAGTCCTCGGTGAGTGACATATTCTAGAAGGGGGCTTAGAAGCCGCCAGCCACCCAGTGGATGGATTCACGCGCAAGGACATGCATGTGCTAGCGACTGGGACGTCAGTTTACTGGCGATATGTCTTTCCGTAGGTACCAGGTCAGCTCAGACCCGCTGCACTCCCATGACGATGTGCCACCGCCCAACCTATCACTAGACAGGGCTGGCAGGCATTAAGGTGTCGGTACGTGCAGGAAGGGGGGGCCTCAACGGCCGTCGACATGGAGAGTGAAGGGGGGAGGCTTCCGGCTGGGCTGTCAGCTCTGGTTCGATGCCATTGGCAAAGATACTATCGAGCCCAAGACATGTCTGGCAGGCCCAAAAGATAAACCGGGGCCGGGTCAGGGCTATTACGGAACGCAGTGCTTCTGGCGGTCGGTTTGGACGGCACGGGGAAGGCAGGGTCAGGGACAAGGCCAGTCAACCCGGAGTTGGGGACTCGATGTACCGTATCCAGACCAGTCTCGTTTGGGCTTTCTTGCTTGTTGTGTGTGTGTGTGTGTCTCCGGTGTTGAGCTGTGGTGGTGTATGTAGTCATGTCAGGTAAGGTCAGGTAGCGTATCCGCAAGGTACCCTGTCAAAGGTGCCAATAAGGCAAGGCAAAGTGCGCAGTAAGGGAAGGAATGTGTCCATGTACATGCGGTAAGTGGTGAGTGCAGTGCACCGCAAGGTCGACCAGGGGTAGGGGTCGTTTGTCTCCAATGGCGGCGGCGTGGCCAGTGAGGTGTGACGGCGACAAGAAAAAACAGGGGCGCGATATGTCATGGCACGAGGGTGTTTATCGCTCATTGGCAAAGGCGAGGGCTCGGGGCGGACTTGGCAGGAATGCGATGCGGCTGTCGAGATAGAAGTGAAGATCGGAATCGCGGAGAGGCTTGACTCGAAGGGTATGTCGTTGCCTGGCCCCGCACTGCCACACTAGTGGCCCCGTGAACGCTTGCGGTCCTTGCAGTCCAGGGTCCAACTGCTGAAGTGGAATCAGCCAAGAGACAATGGTACCGCAAATCATGGGCCTCTCACTGGCCCGTTCGTAATAGGGCAGGTGAACCATGCCATGGCCCATGAGCCCATGCCATGGCCCGTGGGCCGTGGTGTAAGCCTTGGGGGCGCTCAAAGGGACACCACAGCTGTGCAGCGTGCTGCTGTCAAGTGTCAGGTACCTACCTCGGTTGACGCTGTTCTCCACGAGACAAGACTGGACCAGACGAGACGAGACGAGACGACGGAACGACGAGACACGGGCTGCGCCAGTTGCAGTGCAACCACTGTTTCTTCCCTCGGGGGCCAATCCGCTGGATCCGCCGCAGAGCTGCATGTTGCCCACCGGAGTAGCCTGAGGAGACCCAGCGGGCGAGTAAGAAGCAACGAACGAGTCTGGACGCGTTCCCGTCTTTTTCCTCGGCCGGATTGCCCACTTCTGACTGTACGAGGCCCACGAGCGGTGACGGTGACGGTGACTGATGCTCGACCGGGGTGGTTGGCTGGAGGTGGTGTGCAGTTCTGTCCGTTTGGCCCTGTTGTCGGATAGTTTGTTCTTGTCGTCGCCGACATGACACTTTTGGGGTCAGGTGTTTCGGGGCAAGTGAAGATGCCTCACGGCGACGGAGCGACGACGCCTTGCTGTTTGCGACACCTGCGAAGGGCGACCCCCTGGCAAGAGTGGGAAAATCGAGGCGGGCCTGCAGCAGCGTGCTCAACGGTCGGGCTGACGGGCAAACGCAACGCAACGCAACGCGACATGCCGCCGCTGCACTGCACTCCGATGCGAGCAATCGACTCGGTGAGGAGGGGAAGGAGGAGCAGCAGCGGCGGCGGCAGCAGGAGGAGAAGCGTCAAGGGACTCGCTCGATGGGTGTCTGCCGGTTGGCTCCCCAAAAGCGCGCAACAGAGGCAAATGCGCGAGATCCATCCCCGATGGAGACTTCCCAGGTTAATCGTCTCGGACGAGCCATTTTCTGGAAGGCGCGAAGAAGCCTGCTGCCGCTGCTGGTGTTCTTGGGATGCGGTTCGAGGACGTCGAGGCGGTGGGTTCCACAGAGCTTGTGATCATGTGTGGCCAAAATGGAGTCCAGGCTCGGTGATGATCAGAGGCGAGCGTCACTGACGGGAGCCCACGTCGGCCAATGTGCCCGGCTCCTGGGTAGGAGCTGGGACGTGGAAGGCAGGTGGCAGGCGCACTGGGGATGGCGGTGGGGCTGGGGGACCTTCTAGAAAAATTCCATCGCTTAACGCACCTTAATGGCTTGTGTTGGTGCTGACCTGGGTGACCTGCGTATCGTTCCGGCGCCCCACTACCTTACCTCGTCCCCTGCCAACTCACGACACTGACCGCACCTCCCTCACGTACCTACCTACCTACCTTACCTTACCTTACACGTAGGTAAGGTACCTACCTACCTTAAGGTACACCACCGCCCCAATGTACGTACCTCACCCAAGGTACCTACCAGGTAGGTGAGGCACCTTACCGCGTGGCTCCCTCGCTGCACAGCAAGGCAGGTGGTCTTCCTTCCTTCCTTCCTACCTAAGGTCAAGGTACCTTGCCTGCTGCCTCACCACCTACCCACCCGCCCAGGTCTACCTTATCTACCTTACCCGACCTCGCCTTACCCAAAGTGTCAGGGACCGGCCGGGCTGACGACTACCTTACGTTGCTCTTCCCTGCAGCTACATATGTCGGTGCTTCAACACCACTGGCTGCCCGGCCTCGTCCAGTCATCTCCGTCCCTGCCAACTTCCCACCCGCTGCCTCTTCGCCCGGCTTATGATATGAGGAGTGGCGGAGTTCTTTTATTGCAGACGGCAATTGCTTCGAAGGCCCTCGATGTGCCTCGTTGCAACCACATGTATTCGTCATTTATGTCTCGAAGCGGACGGGCATTGGGTCACTCCGGAACCGCGACCGAGCGGATGGAATATATCGACGAGGCTGAGTGAAGCCGCGTACATCCTTGCGCAGGCACGTCTTGGGCAAATCGGCACCCTCGTTCATCACCTACCTGCCAGGTAGCTTGATGCAGCTGGGTCTCAACTGGGGGTACAGAATCTGACGTTAATCGACTTGTGTAACAACAGCACCACTCATTGATGGAGTGTGGCTTGCCGACGGACAAACTCATGTCATCGGCCGCCCACCGCTATCACACCAAAGGTATCACGACAGGCCTTCCTGCCTTGGCGGTTGTAAATATGCTCATCCATGTCACGCGGCGGTGGCAGGGCATATCCATCTGCAAAGGTAGTTTTCAGGCGGCTCGTCGCCTTCCTTTTCGTAGCCAGTCAATTGTCAGTGTACTTCAACAAAGATGGACCAGATCAACCCTGGCCGTATGTTTCCGCAAAACGAGGCAAACGCCATCCATTCCTCCCCGATACCAATGGCTCGGGGACCCCATCCCAATCCGAGGCTACGCCTGGTGAAACCGTGTGAACCATGTCGCCTATTCATACATCGTCCTCGAGGAATTTGTACGCAAACTTGAAGTCCGCTTTTCTGCGGTTCATCCTATGTTGCCCGTCAGTTCTTGCCCTCAAATCCTTTGCTCCGTAGACCGGACTTACCAAGTGCTCTCGTAGTCGAAGAAGCGGTACGTGCCCTGCTCAAACTCCTCGGTGATGTTTTTGGGCTCTTCATGGCGCTGGAACCAGGTCTGGTACTGCTTGTGAAACCTCCAGCTCTGGTCTTTCAGAGCCTTGGCTGCCAGATATTGCTGCGGCGTGCCCTGCTTGTAGTAGAAGACGTAGAACAGCGTGTCGGGGTCGATTCGTGAATACAGCCGCGGGTCATCGAACAAAGCGAGCGGCTCCTGGGGAAAGCCAGTACCTGTTGACGTGAGGCGCAGGTCGGGACGGTAGGTTCGTGGCACATCCGTGTCCATGATGTCGGGACACATGGCCTGGCTTGCTTGGAGCATGCGCTGCGTGGATACCGAAGAATGCGAGGCAGGCCGCTTGCGAGAAATCTCAAACGATTCGACGAGGTCTTGCAAAGACGCGGGGAGATGGTATATCGACTCCTCTTCCTCCTCTACAGCGGGCTTGACACCGTTGGTGGAGCCGTTCGTTTGCGATGCTGCCAAAGATTAGCTTGTCAAGTCGCTCGCAAGCCTGTGAAAACCCACCCTTGGATGTCTCCGCAGCCTCTGCCGCGACCTGGTTCTTGGCGGCGCGCTTTTCCGCCTTGGTCGGGGCGGGTGTTGCCTTTGCACTTGTTGTCGGGGTTTCGCTTGCGCTCCCTGACGGTGCCGCCGGTTGCTTGGGTTCCGCCTCCTTCACCGCGACAGGGTGTGCTGATGTTGTCGCTGGGGAGCTCGTTGCGCTCGTCTTCGTCTGCGCAGCCGGCGATGCAGCGGCAGCCACGGGCTGTGCGCCTGGTGGCGGTGGCAATGGGGAGATGCCAATCTTGTCTGACGCTGCTGCCGCTGCCGCTGCGGACGCGTACTTGAGCCCCTCAGCAGGTCTCGCGGGGACTGATGCGGGCTTCATTGCTGGGCCGACTGCGTTGCCGTTGCTGATTGTTGCTAATGGCGTATGCAGCGTAGCCAGCGCAGGTAACGGGGACTTGGACTGCGCACTGGACCTCCGTCCCGACGCAGATGCTTCTGCCACTGCCTTCACCTTGGCACTCGGTGGCTTGATTTCCGGCTCTGGTGTTGGTTCTTCCGCTAACGACTGTGCGTCTTGCGACGAGCCCTTGTCGCCGTCCTGGGGCATGCCGTACACGCCCTCCTCCTCGTCCAGGTTCAGGTCGTCATACATCTCGTCGTCCTCGGCAAAGTCGTCGTTCATGCCGTCTGAGACGTAATAACGAATCATCTCCTCGAGGTCGGACACCTGTTCCGTATCGACGCCGCCGTTCTCCAGGGATCTTCGAATGAGCTCGAGCTTGCTTTGATGCCACTTATGGCGCTCGATGATGCGCTCAATCTCGGCGATGCGCTCGGCCTTGGCTGTTTGGCTCTTTCCCTTCTTCATGGTGGCCTGTATCGACTCGCTTTCGGCTTCGAGGGTCTCGATTTGTTGTTCCAGCTCGTCGACCATGCTGCTGAGGAAATCGCTTGCCTCTGCCTTGGCCTGTTCTTGGGGGTCGAGCTTGGCAGAAGAGGCCAACCCTTCCTTGGAGTATGCCTTAGTCTTCATGGCCTTCTCGACCGCCTTGAACTTCTCCATTTGCTGCGAGGGAGTTAGCAGGACCGCGCGGGAGGCTGGCGCGGGGTGGTGGACCGACCGTCTCGATCAAGCGACGATGCTCCATCAGAGGAGCCTTGTCCTTGATGTCGTTGCTTCCTGCCCATGTCTTGATCTGATCGCGAAGACGCTGGAGCTTCTTTATTTCGCGCTTCAGGTTGTCCTCCAGCTTCTCTTTTTGGGAGATGTTGTTCGACTGCTCAATCTTCTCGTAGATGGCCTCGAACTCGGAGACGCCTTCGGCCACCTTCTTGAAGCACTTGTCGACTTCTTGTTGCAGTTTTCGTGCCGCCATGGTGCCTGTGTGTGTGACGGAGAGATGGAAAGGGTAGGCTCGGTTTTATATCTCGATATCCGTAGGTCGGATGGGTCAGGTGGTCGTGTGTGATGCTGGTGATGATGGTGACGCTGGTTTTCGGATCGGAGCCAGGCTCGAGGATGCGGCCGTCGAAGGGTCGATGGGCGCGGGGCGCGGGTGATTGAGAGTTTTTGTGTCCCTCACAGTGACGACTACTGCGCCGTTAGTCCCAGCGGTCAGTGATTGCGCGATTCAAATTTGCTGGCAACAAACAGATGCGGCTGTTTGATGATTTGAGGCTGCGCGGAAGAAAGACCAGCCAGCTGTAGGTGTGGGAGAAAGCCGTGCGTCAAGGTGGAACGTTGTTGGTACCCGGGATGTGGTAGGCGGGAGTGGGAGGCTGGAGGTAAATAGCGGCTGCCCAAGGCTGAAGTCAGGGCTAAATTTTGTCCCAAAGTGCCTGGAGGTATTTTAGGGAGTGGCAGACTCGAGAAATTTTTGAAATATCTCAGGATCTCTCCTGAGTCTGAATTTCAAGGTGGGAATTATTCCGTCTCTATCAGAAGGAAGTCGCGACTCACCCGCCGTACACTGTGTATGACGGGTAGTGACACGGTCCCTTTCAGCCTAGCTGTCCAGCCAGCCTGCCACCCGGTCGCGTTCAGGGATGTGAAGGCCGGCCACCGTGCTGCACGCACCCTATTAAACTCCCTGTCTATTGAGGTCGCAGGCTTGCAGCACCACTGGCTTCAGTGGGTTCTGATGTCTTGAAGTTCGATTACCGAGCCCTTCCCTTCTGTTTGGCTAGGCAAACAGGCGTCGGGTCGGGTCAAACCAAGGCACCTCACCTTGGGTTCGCTATTGCCCTAGGGACTTTGTCGAGCAGAGACCACCAACCAATCCCGGAACACCTTGGCCGCTAGCCTGCCTCTTACCTCCTCCGCCTGCTTGCTGTTTGCTATTTGCTTTGCCCTCTGCTTGTCGGTTGGTGGCTTTAACCTTCGGACGGTATTGGTTGGCAGCGTGCTATTGCCTTAGCGTCCCGTCTTCATTGTGTTTGGCATTTTTGGCCTCCTCATCCGGTCACCGGCCCAGACGGTTCCACGCCCCGGTCGGTCAACCAGTGTCAGAAGAGACGGATCCGCGCATTTGATGCCTCTGGCTTGCTGCTTCCTTGACTCTGAAACCAGCTCCCAGTTTCTGTCAAATTGCCTTTGCGCAGCACACCCGGTGGCTCACCCTGCAAAATGAAAGGCAAGGGCCCTCTGCCATCTGCTGCACACTTCATTTGTTAACATTGCTTGCTCCCAGCCATCGTCCAGCGGGTGCTGTCCGCCTCGGTGACCGTGGACCAGGAAGTCATTTCCTCCATTGGTAAGGGCGTTCTCGTCCTCGCTGCTGTCGCTCCCGGCGACACTGAGAAGGAAGCCGAGGCCCTCGCAACCAAGGTGTTGAAGCTCAGGATGTGGGACGACGAGGCTGGCGGCAGGTGGAAGAAGAACGTTCAGGATATTTCTGGAGAGGTTCTCTGCGGTATGCTTGGCTCCTCTCCGCGTACTCACTCCATCGGCGTTCCTAACGTCTAGTGGCAGTGTCCCAATTCACCTTGTTTGCCAAGATAAACAAGAACAAGCCTGACTTCCGCCTCTCAGCGCCGGCTGAGGACGCCAGGAGACTCTATCACCACTTTCTGCAAAAGGTCCAGGACAACTACGCTGCAGACAAGGTCAAGGACGGGAGATTTCAAGCCATGATGCAGGTCGCTCTTGTGAATGACGGTCCTGTGACTCTCGAGCTGAACACAGACCCTGCGCCGAAGCAATGAAGCGTTGGGCTGACTTGCTTGCCCCGCATCGTAGCGACGATTTCATGATCCCCTTGTAAGTACATTTGAGTCTTGGGGGTTTGCCCATAAACATAGATCAAAGTTAGAACACATGGTACCCTCCTGAAGCGAAAACATCCAATTCAATTTCTTCGACAGATCATGTCACTGGCAACTGCCTTCTGAGTCTATTCGTCAAAAACCATTTCCGTGCATGGATTAAAAATACACAAGATGATTGGTAGATCTTAAAACCACCTACCTCGTTACAATCTCGCGCCTGCCTCTCAGGCTCCCAAGTGCCGCAGCAGGTGCCCGTCTGCAGGGCGCTCCTTCCCCACCGCCAACTGCCCCGCGCCGGGCCTGCCTGAGCTAGAAACTTCTATCGCAACCCCACCTCAGCTCTGCGCGAGCTTGAGGCGTGAGACATTCATAATCTTACCACCTCCAAAACATCCTCCGTCACATTCAAGGCTAGCAATTCTAACTGCCACCAGCAATCGCTTCGAACCAGCATCTACCTCCTCCAGCTTTCCCAAGCTCAGGCTAAACGACCACGAACTGCTCGACACCCAGGGACCTATTTCCAAGATCTCTACCCCGCACTACTCGACAGAGCGCAACGTCTCAGCTTCAAGAAGACCTCGAGCTGAATCTTTCTGCGTTTACAACTCCAATCAGCCTGCATCCACATAACCCACCCACCATGTCTGCCGACGAGACCAAGCCGACGCGCCCCCGCGTCTTCTTTGACATCTCCATCGGTGGTAAAGCCGCTGGTCGCATCACCATGGAGCTTTACAGCGACCTCGTCCCCAAGACGGCCGAGAATTTCCGCTGCCTCTGCACGGGGGAGAAGGGCCTGGGCAAGTCCGGCAAGCCTCTTCACTACAAGGGCTCCATCTTCCACCGCGTCATCAAGCAATTCATGATTCAAGGTGGTGATTTCACCGATTTCAGTGGCACCGGCGGCGAGTCCATCTACGGCGCAAAGTTCGAAGATGAGGCTTTCCCCATGAAGCACGAACGTCCTTTCCTCTTGTCCATGGCCAATGCCGGACCTAGTAAGTAGCTCCTTCTGCTCTCTGCTCGAGGAGCGGCACAAGTGGACGATTTACTAACGACTCGCGCAACAGACACCAACGGCTCCCAGTTCTTCATCACCACCGTCGCCACACCCCACCTCGACGACAAGCACGTCGTCTTCGGCGAGGTCCTGAACGGCAAGTCCGTCGTCCGCCAGATCGAGAATCTCCAGACCGCCCCCGGCGACAAGCCCCTCAAGCAGGCTCTCATCGAAGACTGCGGCGAGCTCACGGGCGACGCCGCCCTCGCTGCCGACGTCAAGGCCCCCGACGCCATGGGCGACACCTGGGAGGACTACCCTGAAGACTGCGCTTCCCCTCCTGACGCCAAGCAGACACTCAAGATCGCCTCGGACTGCAAGGACTTCGGCAACAAGGCCTTCAAGGCCGGCGATTTTCAGCTCGGTCTGGAGAAGTACCAGAAGGGTCTGCGCTACCTTAACGAGGAGCCGGACCTCGAAAATGAGGATGACTCGGTCAAGAAGGAGCTCCAAGCCCTCCGCTTCTCATTGAACAACAACTCAGCCCTGCTCAACATCAAGCTTGAGGCATGGGAGGACGCCGCCAAGACGGCCACCTTCGCTCTTGACGTTCCAGGCGTCAAGGACACCGACCGCGCCAAGGCCCTCTACCGCCGCGGCTTCGCCAACGTCCGTCTCAAGGATGAGGAGAGCGCCATCAAGGACCTTGAGGAGGCCCACAAGCTCGTGCCCGAAGACAAGGTCGTCCTCAACGAGCTCAACGCCGTCAAGCAGAAGGCAGCGGCCCGCGCGGCCAAGGAGAAGGCGGCATACAAGAAGTTCTTCCAATAAAGGGAGTCTTTTGGTGGCAATGGCTATTCATCAAATCCGCCGACCCTGGCTACGGAAGTAGCAGAGGACACACACGGCGATAAGGCTGGCGAGAGTGCCAGGGATGCCAGGGACGAGGTTGTCGTGACGACGAAAGGCAACTAGAGAAGAAGAGCCGTGGCATGGCGTAGAGCGCAGCGGGAAGCGAGGATTTGGTTTTCTTGGGCGATTCAAAAATAGGGACTCATTAATTCATTTACTTTTTGGGGGCGTACAAAGACGACGGGTCTGGAAAACGAAGAGAAAAACAGGATTCGAGTAGATAGAACCTCGACAAAGTTGAACATCATTACATTACATTCATGTCTTGTCACACCGTTGCCGTTGCCTTTCTACTAGAACTTTCAACGCTGGTCTGGCACAGTTGGACAAGAGGCACATATTGTTCTAATCATGATATCTCTGGGTATATTCATCGTGTCCCATGATGCGAAGGCTACCTTACACCAAGGGAGCTGGGAAGGAAGAATGGCAAGGGTAAAGCACACACAAAAACAGAGCCTAGCCTCCAAATAATGCCTATGAAGCCATTTCCCCTTCTCCGGGCAAGTTGACCTCTTTGCAACAGAAACGCCCAAGTGGCTTGGCGATGCACCCGGCTTGCCCCCCCTCCCAGAGCAGTAATGCAGCCATGCCCGCCATCCTTTACGCTCCGAGTTCGCGTATCCAGATTTCCTCCTCGTCGTAAGAATGCTAAAGACTTTGTTCGTCATTGGCCCGTAGGCTTTTTGTTCGTGTTCGTAGGTTGAGAAATAGTTGACAAAAGAAAATCACCGGACCGACGCAGCACCGTAGTACTGTTCATATGGGGTATTTCTACCCATGTTGACAGTCCGAAGACTCCATCAGTACCCGGTATTCCAGGACCGTTCAAAGTTCTTGCTGCGCGATACCGACGGCGACGAATCGGGTGATTCGCCCCGCGCGAAGGGCTTCATGATGCCGGACAGGATATGGCGCGTGGCTCTTCCGTTCCGCTTGAGCGTCGCTAGATGGCCCGATGAGTGGTCTGAATGACCAGATGACTGTCGCAAGGAGCTCGCATCCCGGCCACGGCGGTGATCACGGCTCCGGGATGACGCGTCCGGGGCTGCGTCACTACCAGCCGACCCGGGAGGTTGAAAGCTGTCCTGCTCGATCCAAACTGTCGAAGCCGTTGTAGAATTTGTAGTAGAGTTGTTGTTGTGATAGGTTGAGAAGCTCATTGATTCCATCATGGCCTGGCTGTGCTCCAAAGCATCGGCGAATTCGGAGGCCGGGAGGGATGCCGTGTCGTGAACGGAGCCGTCCATTTTTGAGAAGCAGAGGTCTGCACGTTCCTGCAAGCTCATGCACATGTCGTTGAAAATGAGAATGTCGTCCTCGCCGCTAGTGGGTTTCGGCACTTCACCGCTGCCAATGGGATTGGCCTCAGTCCACATCTTCACCAACGCGGCAAAGTTTCGGGCGTGATCAATCAGATGAGGCAACGCAGGGAAGCCTTCCCGAGCTGTGGGTGACAGTCGTCCCAGAATCGTGATCGGGGTCGAGTAGGATGGGCCCAAGGCAACCTTGTTGCGCTCCACGGGGATGGAACAGATGGTATCGATGTAGTCCTTCACCGACTGGCGGTTGGAGCTCAGGAACTTGTTCATCGGCTCCATCCATTCTTCCTTCTTGCCAAACGTGGAAAGATTTCCAAGAGCCTGAAGCGCTTTGGCTACAAGGGTGAGCGTTCGCTGCGCCCGCGCTCGTGGATGGTCCCTCAACAACCCGAAAAGCTTCGGGCTGAGGATAGCAGGGCAAATGAAGCGCAGGAAGAGGAAGCCGGATACGCTGGTGTAGGTAACGGTTCGTAGCCAGTCACCATAGCGATCCTCAGCAACGGCCCGAATATACTTGAGGATTGAGCGAAGCTCCGGAGGACACTTCGTTGGCTCTTTGCAGATACATTGCCAAACGTCAGTCGTCAGCTGGATGAGGCGATTCCAGTGATCCTGTATGTTTTCGCCTGGCTTCAGCTTGCTTGGATCGACTTCGCAGTTGGGATTCATCTCGTTGATCTCGTAGATCTTGGTCTGCAACATCTGCTCGAGGTATTCCTTGCCCGAACGTCTCATATGGAATTCGAGGGCCTGTGTCAGCAGCGTGTTGCCTCGGAACAGGAGATTGGCTTCCCCAGCAAGTGATTTGCCCATGTCGCGCAAGATCTGCTCTCTGCCAGTGGAGGAGGACTCCAAGGACTCGCTCGACTTCAGCCTGCTGCTGAACCGGTACTTCTTCAGCTGGTTCTGGCTGCTTCCGATACCATCAATCTCGTCCTCCACCAGTGTCTGCAGCCACTCGTTCGCGTGCCCCGAGACCTGGAAAATGTTTAGAAAGATCTCTGATAGTCGCCGAAGATTGCCGGGAAGAGCTTCGGCAATCTGTGCCGTAAGTCCGGACGGAAAGCTGTGAAGAAGAGTTGACAACGCCTGGTATTCCTTGGAATGAAGGACAACGAGTTCCTCGTGGTGCAGTTTGACAAGCATATTGCCCACGATCTGCTGGCGTTCGTCGTATATGTCGAGCCACCGCTCGAAGTCGTTTCCAGCCTCAAGCTGGTCAAAAGGGATGTCAACAGAGCCACAGAGTACCTCTGTGAGAAGGCCTGTCTTCGGAAGGCCCAGAGATGCCTGGAGCTGATGGCTGAAGCTTTCAAGATTCCCGTCCACTCTTTTCAGAACAATGGAGAGGAATGGCATGATTGGCGGAAGGTCTAAGAACTGGTAGTCTTCTCTCCAGAATGGGTTCTTGGTTCCCGTTTTGATAGTTGACCGAGCTCGAACCTCGCCGTCCAGAATAACCTCCGTCAGGTAGTTACCGACTAGAGGATCCGTGTCTCTAGGCTGTCGATCGATGAAACCGACGTCGGGCGAGGACATTTTTGGCTTCAGCTTTGCTTCCGTCACCCTTAAACTTATCGTCTTTTCGATTCGGAAGACCTCACCAGAAAGCTCTGAGTCCAAATCGGTGACTTCAACCACACCTTCTGCTGACGGCGAGTCCAGTCGAAAGATGTCCGGGAGCGCGAATGCGCGTAGGAGAACGAACCACACTTCAAAAAGCAGTCGGTTTTCCAGCGCAATGTACACGGGCCGAAAAATGGACAGCTGGGTGGAAATGGACGAGTAGTGCGGGAAAATGCCGATACAGTACTCCTCGTCCAGAACTGATCGGTCGAGCTGTTGAATAGCACACCGGGATAATTGAGACAGCTCTACGACGGCAATGACCGCATCGCCGTCATTTGTAGTGAGCCTAATCTCACCATTCTCTTGGAGAAGACAAGAAACGACTCGCCAGGAGGTGCTAGGCGATCTCAAATCGCGGGTGGATGGCCTTTTGACAATAGCCCTCGGCGAACTTGCCAAGCCCTTGTCCCACAATCTGACCTGTCCAACCTTGATGAGGGCGTTGGTGGTTTTCGGGCCATTCTCAGAGCCGCGCCTTCTCACAGCCGGCCGCAGTGAGGTGGGCGCTGGGCTCCGGTTGCCGTTGGATAGCTTGACTTTCGGTGGTCGCAGTTGTTGCCAGCAAAGCAACGCGGCGAGCCAAAGATCTCGCTCGTCTGCCAGAAGTGGGTGTATTAGAAGATCCACGGGCGGTTGAGTAGAACATGAAATTTCCAAACACCTCTTCCCCTCCGGTCGTTCAATGGGAGAAATTCGACAGCCCCGGAGATCAGAAACCAGGGGAACATGGAAAGGTCCGTCATGGCCAGAATCAAACATCAAAGAGCCTTTCTCCTCATCGACATAGGCGATGCCAATCTGCCAGGGTGCCGGGGGGTCGGTCTGAAATTGAAACTCGATCTCGCCTCTCATGCGACCGCAAAGATTCTTCATCAGAAGCAGGACATTGTTCGCGTTCTCGGTAGGGACGGGAATTGGCAGCGAGTCTACCGAAGGTGTTGTGACTGGGGGTGACGTGGGTCGTGAAGACTGGCGCTTGATCAGTCGTTTGCTCGACGACTTTTTCTCCCTAAGACTGCTTGTGGCCCCGGCAGGTATCTCGGAGTGGCGAGCAGGAATGACCGATGGGAAACCGAGAGATTCGATGGGTGGCGGCGGCGACCGGGCATCGTCGAAGAGTGGTTGCGACCCGGAGGAAGAGAAGGATCCCAAGCGCGGGCGACCCTCTCTTGAGGTCGCGTTGAGGAATTGCTGTCTCAATGCGCCGTCCATGGTATGTGTTCTGGGGCGAAAGCTGCTAGACTGCCTCAAAGGGGGGCTGCTCGAGTTGTTGTCGTACGAGCCGCCGTACGTATCATTGAACACCATTCCCTGCCGCCTTGAAAAGTCACCAAGTATGGATCTCGGAGAGGTTTGAGGAGAAGTCGAGGTATTCGTCGCAAAGCCGCGGGCCATCTGCAGAGTAGCAGCCGGTTCGAAAACGGAGCTAGTAGACACTGCCGGCGAGGCTTCGAGGTGATGGTACTCGGGTGTCACGGCGCGAATCGTAGGATTTGGCGGGACGTTGGAGCGGAAGGATGTGCGCAGATTGGTGATGGAGGCGCGTTCCATGCCGCGGGATGACGAATCGGCGGACAAGGTCTGGCTTTGGCTCTGGGGCCAGTCGAGGCGCGGCGTAACGTTGTGACCACCGTTGTGGTAGGTTCGTCCATCCATGCCCGGTGGTGCCATGCTCATTCCATGATTCGTCCTCATTTGGGGACCGCCCGCATCTGAGGTTCAGTGATGCCGTGTGCGTTCCGGTAAGCTCTTGTCTCTCCCAAGAGTGCACCTAGACGTCCCACCACGTCTTGTTTCCCCAAATCCTATACTGCACGCCTCTTGGGCCCTCTGGCAATGGTGTGCTGGTCGATTCGTGTCTGTTTCCTGGGCTGATGTGTTTGCCGCCACACAGCAGTAAGCATAATAGTCGCTGGCCGGTCGCCCAGAAGCTCGCAAATGGGGTCCCACGGCGAGTAGTCGAGTCGCAAAACCAGCAGGTTGGAGGTGGCTTTGATTATCGTAGGACTTGGGACGGCCCTCAGCTCCTGCAGTGGGGAGATGGTGCACAACGGGCGAACTCGAATAATTTCGAAGAGTCTTCGAAATGCGACGTGGTGTGGTGGCCAACTGTCATGCCAGCCCAGGGCAAGGCAGAGCGAGCGAGCGAGCGAGCGGGAGTAGAACGGATCAGCAGCGGGATGGGAGGTTGAGAGCGGGGAATTTTGGTGGTTGATCCACAGATCCAAGGTGGGATGATGCAGGGTTGCAGCGAGGAGCAGGCGTCCAAGTTTTTGGGGAGACGTGACAGTTTGGCTTCGTACGGTGTTCGGTGGTGCTGCCAAAGTCAAAGTCGCACAGGCGGTGGAGGGTCGGAGTCGGGGTCGTTGGAGGCGGAGGGGAGGAGGAACTCGGACGACGGCGGCGGCAACGACCACGACGACGACGACAGGACCAGAGTGTGTGGAGGTGCGATGGCTCAGCCAGCAGTCGAGAGCGAGGGGAAAGCGTGTTAGTAAATCAAGCGACGGCTTGGGTGGGTTGAAGTGGTAATTTAATTGCTTTTCCCGCTTCCCACTTCTTTTTTTCTTCGTCGCAAATTCTGAGGACCCAGCACGGAGATGGACCCGGGGACCTGAATATTATCGCTGATTAGATGTTGGGCGTGGTGGAATCGATCACCAAGGATATTGCTGCTTGTCCTTGGACGCTGTTCGGCCAGTGTGCTGCCGCGACATGCATATTAAGGCTGTCTCAAGCTCCAGGGTCGGACAGGCAATCGGACAAGGCCTGTGGAGCCACGGAGGATGAGGGCAGGGAAGATGGCGAAGACTGGGGACGGGGCTAGTTGGCAAGCGAGATATCCAATGTCAGTGGAGGGAGGCCTTGGAAGACGGATGGCAGCAGCAAGCGACGTGCATGGGGGCGGAAGTTGTTGGTGTCAAGTGTGGGCAGGACGGCGGACGACGACGAGGACGACGGCGAGGGCCAGGAAGACCGGCAAGCCGCCTGCTGCAGCTGGGGGCTGCGGATCGCGAGAAAGGGAGGGTGAAGTGGTATTCGGTACCTCGGGGGGCAGCCGTCGAGACAAGGCAGTTGGGACCTTGGGAAGGGAGGTGAAGGGGGAAAAGCAAGAGCAGCAAACAAACATTGGGAAGTGAAGTGGGCGAGGGCGAGGGAGAGGGCGGGGAGGAGACTTACAGGGACCATCAAATCCCGAAAAGGGCGCCCGGTGATGTTGGCGGGCGGATGGCACTGCCAATAGGAGCTCAACGGCGGTGCGGTGGTGCATGCAGATGGAACGAAGCTATATCGAAGCCGCGGAGCGCAGGCTGGTGAGACACACGCCTGCCCATGGACGACGGCGCCGAGAAGGAGAGAGGGAGAGCGGCAGGTGGAGAGGCAACAAAGAGATGCAATGGAGATGCAACGGGACGTCCGGTCTGGTCTGGTCCCCAGCGTCGTCGGCGAGTGCGGGAACGCTGGGAATGGGAGGTGGTGAAGCAGACGGGACGCGAACCTGGAAGGAAAGGAGACAGAAGAAGCAGGGACTGGACGGAGAAGGGGAAGATGGGAGAGGATTCGCGGACCCCAAGCCCAAGTGCGGTGCGGTGCGGTGCAGTAGGCCCGGCAGAAGGCTGCGTCCCGGCCAGTCTCCCGCCTTCCATGCCTTGGTGTGTTTTGGGCGGTGTCTTAGCACGCACCGCACCGCACCTCGCCTCAAGCAGTAAAGCTCCAGGTCCCGTACGGGGATGGGTGTTTGCCTTGGAAACGCAGCAGCCGACGGCAATGGCGAGGGCGAGGGCGATGGCGATGGCAGTCCGACAGCACGGATGAGGTCTGCCCTGCTCTGCTCTGCGGATAGCAGCCCACCTCAGTAAGCGCAAGCGCAAGTGCAAGTGCAAGTGCAAGTGCAAGTGCAAGTGCAAGTGCAAGTGCAAGTGCAAGTGCGACGACGAGAGCCGTTGCCCATCCCTTCCATTCAGATTCAGGCAAGAGGCACGGGCGATGACGGTGAGAAGCGTCAGGTGCGCCCTCGACCTGGTGGACTGGTCCGGACTTGCCGCCTGGGACAAGCCGTGGCTGCTCTTGCTTGCTTTTCTGCGGCGCTGCGTGCCTGCCTCGTCTTGGGCTGGTGTACCGGTCTGGAGGCTGGAGCACCGTTCAAGCCAACTGCCAAACTTGGGCAAGGTATCTGTCTGCCCGAGGTACCTACCTAGGTACCTAACCTTAGGTAGGTAGGTACGAAACTATCGCGGTACGATACCTCGAGGTTAGAAGGAAGGAGCCATGCAAGGCACCTGCCCAATGCCTGCGCGGGGGGGCCAACAACGACGAGGTACCAGGTACCTGACCCGGGGTACGGTACAGCGCATACCCTCAGGTTCTCTCGACACTGACAGTGACGAACCGCCCAGAGGCTGAAAATGGCCTCTCGCTCCAGACCAGATCCCTCTGCCATGTGTCGGTTGTCGGTTGTCGGTTGTCGTTGAAACCTACCTAGGTAGTCGTGGTAGTGTCGCCAGCGTCAATGGGACGAACTAACCCCGGATTCTACAGTGTCTCGTGTGTCTTGTCCCTCTCCATCCATCCCATTGTCAGCGGGATGATGGGCAGAACCACGAGCGATCCCTTTGTTCCAGCTACCCGTCTCGATGGAATGACATTCCATCCCGTCCCCTCCAGAATGCGAACGTGAATCCGCCCTGCTGGTTCATCCCACCCGACCGTTCCAGGTTCCCACCCCACAACACGGCGGCACTGGTGACTGGCAGCAGCCCGGACGGAGCCCCTTCCATTCATCGGCCACCGCACGCAACCACCACCGCGGCCAACACCCGCCCATCCATTCCTCTTTCATCTCTCCGAGCTGCACCATCTGCCGCCGTTTCACACTCGCCTTCCCTCCCTGATATTGGTCACCAAGCATCAGGAACACCGCTGACCAGGACAGGCCGTGGACGGTGGGAGAGAGCCTGTTCCCTTGGTCCCTTGCTGTCGGCCGCCTCCCCGACCTCGACCAGCACCATCCCGGCTCGCCCACCACCAGCCCTTAGCATCCGCTCCTCCTTGGCTCGTGGCCAAGCAACGCGACGATCGCCCGAAATACTCCAAAGCGCAGCCCACGCGGGCCTTGATTCGAGCCTAGCACCAGAGAACCCAGCACGCTGGCCTGCGCCATGCAGCGCACGGGTGCAGCAGCGGCGTGCACTGATCCCTTTCTTCCGCGCCCCCCTCTCTCGGCTTCTCGAGTCATCCACCGACCTCGAAACATGCAGTTCGGACGAGAGGGGGGTTGGCCAGCGAGCGCCTGGTACTTGCGTCCATCTGCGTTTCAATCAGGACCATGTTGTCCTCGGCGGACCGGTAGCGCAAGGCACGCCGCACGCCGCACCTCGGGTCCAGAACAAAGCCCAGTGGCGGCGCCCCCAGTATCGTCCCTCTGCCTCGAACGCCCTCACTTGCCGGTCCTGACTTCTATTAATGGGCAATATCCTCCGCGCTCCGTCTCGTTTGCTTCGAATCATGGGGAGGCTCCTCTCTCGTCAGCAGGCTACCCCAGCAACAATATCTGACCAAGAGCCACCCTTCTTCAGCCTGGGCTAACCAGGAACAAGACAAGTGCAACGATGCGAAGGATCTCATTCTGCTAGTCAAACGCAAGCGAACAAAAACCCCACACGCGCCCCCAAATTCGCTGCCTGCTGCTGCTTGTCCTGGCACGCTTGGCCGGATCACTCATCAAGAAGACGGTGGCAGCGTGGGTGGGTTGCGCGACCCAACCGCAATCAATGCCACCACCCCCGGATCATGAAGCGGGACCTATCCAAATCACTATCGGACTGCATATTTCCAGAGGAGAAATCCTCCGATGGATAAAGTGAATTGCAACGCAACACAGGCCGCGACACAATGCAACCAGAGGACGAGCCAGATCACCAGAACCAAATTCTCACCTCATTCACCGGCTCACCCTCCTGAGCCAATCTCCCGTGCGCCGTAACCCAGCCAGTCGGGATCTTTTCCCGCCTGTCCCTTCCTCCTCCCCCGGGTTCCTCTTTATCTGCTGCCGTGTTCCTGAAGATCGTTCCCGGGAGAAAAAAAAACCTGCTTGGGTCGGCCCTGTGCGGCCGTTCGGTATCAGTCACTCTTTGCACATCAATAAAACTGACCGGCAAATGGGAATCGAACAACATGAACGACCCTCGGACCTCTTCTCCACCCCGCGATACAGTGGATCGTCATGTCGGTCTATCCCTCCCCGATACTCAAAAGACGGGGTCGTTTTTGTTTCTCTTCGCAACAAGAGAAGAGAACAGGAATACATCCGGCCTGTCCCTGGGCGTTGCACAGACGGCCGATCCACCGTCCCATATTCTTGGGTATCCATCGTCGTCAACCGTTTTCCTTTTTCCGCCTTGTCTTGCGAAAAGTATAAGGGCGTGAGGAAGACGAAAGAAAGAGCCGTGGAGATGGGGATGCTTCAGGAGCGTCACTGTCTCGCCGTCCATCATCGGTGAGTGCAAAAGCAAGCCCGCCGCCGCGATGATATGACAAGGGCCCCGGGCGGCCGGTGGAGCCGCTGCTATTATTTTTGGTAGGTACGGACAGATGGCAGGATGAGATCGTACGGGATCCTTGCTGTCAGCGCTGGCTTTTTCCTTCATCGAGAGACGCTTTCACGGATACGGACATTGGTTCCCTTTTCAGCTATGATGGTATGAAGGATCACGGCGACGGGTGCCGGTGTCAGCCAGCGGGCGAGCTCACCAAGTTGGGCCGGGATGTTTCTCGTCTGGCCGCGGCTGCGTAATCAGATCCTGTCGACGAGCAGCCAATGTTTCACCCATCATCTCTTGGAAACGCGAGCTCTCGACAAAAGCGGGCGCGTTGGCGTTCTCGCGAGCGTATGCCTGCAAGCCGCGGCAGCCGCAGCATCTCGATTGCGATGCGCGTTCTCAATACTTGCTTATTAGCGCAGCTGAAGAAGCGCGGACAAAGCAATGGTAAGCATTGGGGTTGCATAAAGCTTTCCGCAGGGAGAGAGAGACCAGCCAATGGCGGTCGTCAAGATCGACGCCGCAGCGCTGTAGTCCATGGCTCTCATGACTCCCATGGCTTGAGTTGCAAGAATGTTGCAGAGCTCTCTGATCGCCGGCCCGGCTCACGAGCACAATGAGATTGCTGCCGTCATCGGGCCTATACGTCTGAGCTTTTGGGAGAAGTTCAGCTTGCTTCACTTGCGTCGACAAGCATGCCGCAAATCACTATGATTGCTTTCGAGCTTCGCTCCCTTCCTCTCCTACGTCCTTCTTGGCTCTCGCCCGGAGCCAACGAAGCGCGGGATCATGGTTGCGATTGATGTGTTTTGAAAGGCGTCGTTGATACGCAGTCGAGTATTGATGTCAAGATCTTTGACTTGGCGTGCCGAGTGAGCAACCGATTCACACTCATAGTCAGAGCAACATCTCAACGGGTAACATGCTGAACCAGTACTTGAGTGATAAAAAAAAATTGGATTCAAGCACCGCTCGAATATGCAACGCCCTCACCTTAAAAGATACAAGCAGGCTTCCAAGCCGTACACACGTGCATCGTCCTTCCCAGAGTCTATGGTCATCCCGGTGCGGTGTCCTTCTAATATGCATCCAATGCCAGCCGCCATGTATGTTCAGTGCCACTCGCTCCTTCTCACATGGATATCCTACGACTGCTCCCGAATCTCGGCCTCCGTCTCGACGTTGTGCGTCTTCTTGGGCCGCTTGAACGGGTGCGCTTCTGTGTTCAACACCCAATCGTCCAGACTAATAACATCAGGCGGCGAGAAGATGAGGTAAAAGTACTTCAGCGTCTCGGAAAACCAAAAGCTCTCCATCGAGTCCGTCTTGGTGGTCGCTTCTGCCGAGGCGACGTTGACGTTGGAAATGGACGAGTACGCCAGGGGCGTCTCGGTGGCGCGCTGGATGCTCTGGAACATGTCCCATGCGATGTCGCGCCACTCGTCGTCGCCGGTGATGCGGTACATGTAGAAGATGCTCTCGATGGCCTCCGGGCGCAGCATGTAGCGGCCGTCCCGGACCTGCTTGACGCCCGACGGCATGTCCATGCGGGAGTACGTCTGCTCGTCCCACTCGCAGGGACCGTGGTCGGGCTCGGTGCACGGGTAGAAGGTCATGATCTCGGGCATGATGCCCGTCGGGAACACCTTGTAAGCCCAGGCGCAGCCGCGCGAAATCTTCTCGCCGATGGTGACGTACGACTCGTCCCCCAAGAGCTTACCGGCGAGGGCGTACATGGCGCCCGCGAAGCAGCCCAGATGCTGCGCCTCCGGGGTGAGATCGACCGAGGTCGTGTGAGCGAAAACATTACCCGGGACGAGGATGTCCGTCTTATTGGGTAAGATGGGGCGGAAGAGGATGTGCTTATTGATGACATCGAATGAGCTGGTTGTCATCTTCTCGTACTCGCGGTCGAGGCCGCCAAGTAGTGCGTGCATCTTGGGCAGATACTCATAGAGCGAGTCGGCCTGGGCGCCGATGGTGAATGAGGTTTCGTCCACCTTCTCCTCGCGGTAGTTCATAAACATGGGCCACATGCCCGGCAGCTTCGTCTTGTGCTGTGTCTTGACGAGGAACTCCTTGACGCGTTCCGTGGCGTCGTAGTACTTGGGATCGCCCGTCAGCTGAGACAGGCGGGTGAACTCCATAGACAACGAGCAGCCCGCAGCCGAGGACTCGTGTGCGCTGACCTGCTGCTTGCCGTACTTTGCGTCGGAGAACTTGAACCAGAAGGGCGGCATGCGATTGGGGGTATCGAAGCCCATGTACAGCATGTCGCCGAGCTCGACGGCCTTGGCCAGTAAGGCCGGCTCCCCGCTGAGGTCGTAGGCGCTGATGAGCCCGCCGAGGTGACGAATTGTCGTCTCGAACATATTGGCCGCCGACTCGGTGGTGTTGGACCAGTCAATGAGGGCGACCGTGCGGACGGCCTGGCGGAACTCGTCGTGCATGCCCATGATCCAGAGCGAGTCGAGGCCGTCGACCATGCTGGCCGCCCAGCCCCCGAAGGTATTCTTGCCATGACCCGAGACGGGCGTCAGCTCGTCCCACGTCCACGCGTGCTCTCTGTAGCTGGCCCAGCTGCGGCGGAAGGCGTGGGCGACGGCGGCGCGCCGTGATTCGACCTGCTGCTCGCGTTCGCGGTCGGCGTCCTCGTCGTGGGAGAGTTTCTTGTTCTTTTTGCTGCTTCCACCTCGCTTCCCGGCCCCGAAATCGTACTGCACGCGGGGGAGGTCGACCGGCGTGCCTCGCGGCAGCGTCCGCAGCGGCTTCTCGAGCGGGTACTCGAGGCTCAGGCTGGCCCAGTCGTAGCTGGACTTGCGGTAGGGGATGCCATTGTAGGAGAGCTCGCGGGAGCCCCAGCCGGCGGGGAGGCCGGTGTGCCAGAAAAAGAGCAGCGTGAGGGCGATGCCCAGGTAAATCGGTAGCCTCGCAGGGCGGCGGCGGATTGTGATCATGTTGGCGGCTCGGGGTACGTGGAGAGCGGCAGCAACACTTCTTGGCGCAGCTGGTTAATCATGTCGTTTCCCCGTCGAGGTGGAGGGGGAAGGGGTCGCAACGACAATCGTCGAGGGTTCGTCGTCGACTGGCGATGAAGAAGCGACGTTGGTTGGAGAGGGAAAGGACGTCTCGACCGACCCTTTTGGGACTCTTGTTTTTTCTTGGGTAAGAACAGGCCAAACTTGGCAGAAAAGAGGAACCGGCGTGGCAGAGCTCCCAGGTCTGAGACCAACAAACCCAGAGGAAGTCAGGGGGTCGCTGCCTTTCGTTTGGCAGCCAAGCAACCAAGCCGGCTTACCGTCGATGGTCACACGTGTTCGTAAAGCAATGCCAAGAGCTCTCCTTTCCGAGACGGCACGGTCAGCAGCAGCAGCGGCGGCGGCAACGGCAACGGCGGCGGCGGCGGCGGCGCTGAGTTTAGTGAGCCAGCACACTGCTCGCCCGCTCGCTGCAACGTCCAACTCCGTTCGGAAATCCGCCCGCCAGACGTTGTGCAAAGCCAAGAATCAGACGCATCGTCATAGTGGACCGTCCATTGGATGGCCTTGTCTGGCGAACGGGGATGCTGTCGCTGCGGGAGCCAAAAGACCTCTTTCCGCCTGTCAGATTGAGCGCACCTCCCGCGCCTGAACGGGGGTGTTCCTAGGCGTTGCAATTAATTTTGGGATTTTGTGGGGTGCCGAAGCCCGTCACCCGACCTAAATTACACTCAGGCACTTGGACGCCTAGCGCATCCCGCCAGGGGCAGGCACAATCAAGCTTAGCACACCAGCTACCTTAGGTCGCGCCCCTCTTGGTGTTCGTCGGGAGCTTCAATTCAAGTTCAAGTACTGCACCCATAAAGGCCTAATGCGGTGATGCTTTCGCCGTGCCTGTGGGCTGCCAGCTGATGATTTGCCCTTGTCAACACCAGACATGATCTGGGGCAGTGGGCAATTCAGTCGTGCAAATAAAGACGGTGATTACTACCTAAAGGCTACCTCCAAGCTGGATGCAGTGCATTTCTGCATTCTTTGCAGAGTTGCATTAAGGACCTGTGCCGGACCTCGACGCAGCAAGTATTCTCAGCATGTCAAATCAGACCACAACGTCTGAAATGCGCTTCCAAGAGCACGTTGCCTGGTGCGACGCAGATCCATGCCCTCATCTCAGCCCAGCCCATCGTCTTCCACCGCCTCATCTTCTCCCCTTGCTAACACTAACGCATCACACACTGATAACAATCTGCGAATTGCGGGCCGTTGAGGGCGCGCAAGCAACTCCCTCCGTCGACTGCAGCTCTCGCTGGTCGGGCCATGACCCGCCTGCGGCACGTCGTCGTCGGAAACCAGGTCTTTGGCCGGGTCCAAGATGTCCCGTTGACTGGCCCGGCTGTCCGAGACGCCTCGAGGCTGAGGCGAACTGCCTACTCCTTCGTACAGCACCGAGCATGGTGCGGCGAGGACTGAAAGTCGTCGGAGGATTCGGTGAGAACCACTCATGTGGTGGTCAGTACAGCATGTTCTTGTCCGTATCCGTCACCCTCTTCAGTCGAAGCCGCCACCAATCTGGCTGTGGAAGGCGGTGCTAACGCTCTTCTCGTCGTCGTCGTAACGACGGCCGAAGCCGTTGCCGGGTCCCATGCGGCCGCCGCTTTCAACGTACTGCTTCAGACGGTCGCTATGGCTGTACGACGCCGGACGCATGTTGTGCATCGCATCTTGGAGACCAGCGCCCAAGCTGACACCGCCCTGTCCAACTCCTTTGGCGCCAATGACGCTGGCGCTGGCATCCGTGTATTCTGAGTTGGCGACACTCTCGCCGGCGATGCTCTCGGTGGCACGTCCGCCCCTCTTGTTGCCAGAGCGGCCAGCGGCAGGCACTCCCGGAAGACCAGGCCATTGCTCAGGGGTGAAGCTCGAGAAGATGGGCGGGTAGGTAGTATTGAGGCCGGCGCCGCCCAGAGAGCTGTGAATAGAAGAGACGTCGTCCGGAATGTAAGACATCATGGACCCAGCGTCGAAGTCGCGCGTAGAACCAGGACCGTTGAACCGGTTACCGTTCGGGAATCCACCGGCGTTGAGGTGAGGAGGTTGGCTCATCTTCTGGCGATATGCGGTTCTCGGCTTACCAAACTGGAGAAGTGAAGTTTGCAAGTTCGTCAGAGGACCCTCAACTAGACACTTGCGGTCCTTGAAGTGAACAAGAAGGTGGTGCCACAGTTCGTGCTTGGAGAGAACCTTGGGGTTGCCAATGATGACCAGACCGTACTTGGCACGAGTCAGGGCAACGTTGAGACGACGCGGGTCTGAAAGGAAACCGATGCCCTGGTTGTCGTTGGAACGAACGCAGGACAAGACGATAAAGTCCTTCTCACGACCCTGGAAAGCGTCGACGGATGCAACCTCAACCTCCTTGTAGCTCTCCTTCTTGAAAGTTCCAGTGTTCTGCATGGTGCTAACGATGTAGCTTCGCTGACCCTCGTACGGAGTGATGACACCAATGTCCAGAGGCTTGACCCCGGCCTTGAAGAAGCGGGTGACGACCTTCTCCACGTTAGAAGCCTCAGTACGGTTGAGGTAAGACGTTCCAGAAGCCGAAATCTCCTCGTTGCCCACGTTGTTCCAGAACATCATTGGCATGTCGGCAACGGGCCAGGGGAAGTCGACGTCGCGGCGGAGACGTTCCCGCACAGTAACGCCGTTCTGGAGAGATCCGTCGTAGAACATGTTGGAGGGGAATTCGGACAAGCAAGGATGCATGCGGTATTGGATGTTCAGACGAATGGGCACCAGGCGCAGGTTGACGAGACGCTCGAAGAGTGACTGGTTCAAGCCAGCCTTCGCAGCCTTCTTGTTCATAATGACGGGACCCAATTGCTTGTGATCACCGACCAAGACGACCTGCTTGCAGCCGAGAACAAGGGGAATCATACACTCAGGCTCAGCCGACTGGGTGGACTCGTCGATGAGAACGTTGCGGAACTTCATCTTCGAAAGGCGGGGGTCGCCGGCACCAACGCAAGTGCAGCAAACCACGTCGGCATTGTGAAGAATGTCCCTCTCGGCCGCCTTGGTGAGCTGCTTGAACTTCTTTTCGTCCTGGCTGGACAACTCGCCCAGCTCACTCTTGAGCTGCGCGAGCTTGACAAGCTCTCCGTTGCTGTCGTTCATGCGGACTTGCTCATGAAGAGCAAGGAAGCTCACGGAGGACTCCACATCCTCGCGGGACTTGGCCGTCAAACGGACAACCTTCAGGCCGGTACGGTGGATTCGCTCGCACAGCTGGTCAACGGCGACGTTGGACGGCGCACAGACTAGAACCTGTCCGTTGTTCATCTTGCACAAGTGGTAAATGATGGTCGCCGAAGTGACGGTTTTGCCAGTTCCGGGAGGTCCCTGGATCAAGCTGAGTGGCGTCGACAGCACGGCCTTGATCGCAGCGATTTGGCTCGTGTTGAGGTCGGGAAGGCCGGGGACGCTGAACTTCTTAGGCATAGTCGTCTTTTGCGGCGCAACCGCAACGTCATGGCCGAGCAGTTTATGAAAAATGTATCCAGAAACACTCATGTCGTCCACAGCGAAGGTCTTCATCGCATACTGCATGCGATCGTACGATGTAGCCTTCCACACATAGTCTGCTGAGAAGTTGTGAGTGCACTCGGTGGGAACTGTCTTCTCGTTGCCGGCCTTCCTCAGTTCCAGTGTGACTTCGTCGGACTGGTTGTTAGGGATCTTGATGACATAACCAACTCCCTCCCACGCAGGGCGGAGCTCTCCCTTGTAGCGAAGACGCATCTCGTCACCAACAGCCAGCTTGACATCACCGGACTCTATCTTGTGGAGTTCGAAGCTGACGAGGTGCTTGTTGTTCAGACCGTAGTCCCAGCGAACCGTTAGACCATCCTCGGACTGTGCTTCCTTGAGCTTCTTGTCGTAGTCGGATTCCATTTTGACGAGGGGCCCAAAGATGTTCTGATAGTGATAGGGGTCATCGTACTTGAGCAGAACGGGGTGAGGGTCGTCGTCGATACTATTGGCGGCCTCGAGGTCGGCGACTGTGGCGGTGGTATTGTCTTTCCACATCTCCTCCAGCTTGGCGATCATTGGCGGGGTCAAGTGCCGAGCGCGCAGCTGCTCGGCGTCAGAAGGAGTAGCGACAAGCCAGGTGAGAAAGGCTCGTTCCTCGATCAACGGCTGCCATCGCGAGGTGTCCCAGCTCATATCCTTGGAGGAAGTGTTGGCGGCGCATGGTTGGCGACAAAGAAGAACAACAACAGTGTCCGATTTGGCGGGAATAAAGCCCAAAAGAAAGACGTTCTTGGTTCCGCAGTTGTAGCACTCGAGCACAGTGTCACCGAGAGTAGACTCCGGGTGAAGCTGAACCTCTTTGTGCCTAGCCCTTACAAGATGGTTGACAATGTGGCTAGAGGTAGCATTTCCTCGGGCACTACAGAACCACTTGTTGCAGCCAAGGCACTTGACGACAGAGCTTGGGGAGTGGATTCCACAGTATCTAAGTTGGAGTGGTCAGTCCGAGCACTTGTCGCAAGGTACGGAAGAGGCTTTCGTACGCGCAGGCGTGAGGAGGAAGCTCCCTATCTTCTTCCTGAGGTCTGCTGAGGCTCAAGTCCTTCATAGCTCCAACGGGCATGCTTGCCAAGCTATCAATGTCGTCGTCATCGTAGAGCTCGGTTTGGTTGTCATCGTCGTCGGCGCGACGGCGACCACCGCGACCGCCAAACTTTCCATAGAGAAGGCTTTCGTCGGGGTCGATGCCGGCAAAATCATCGCCAGCCTTGATCGCAGCGGCTGAGTCGGAAATGAGGTGATTTCCAAGGTGTTCGAAGGCTCCCTCCATTGTCGCGATGTTTGAGTCTTCCGCTTCTCTCTGCTGATTTCTCTCTGAAGAAGTCAGCGGACCGGCCGGGTGGAGTCATAGTATTAAAGATGGGAGTGGCGAAAGGTCTGATGGTCTTCGGAGGAGGACTATCCATGGAAGCACCATCCCTGGGTGGGCGCAACTCACCTCAGCCTATTTGTTGTTCTCGAATATTTCGGCGTCGCAGAGCCTCGGTGGCTCAGGTCGTACACGGAAGGGGATTCGAGATGGTAGAGGACGGGAAACATCACATCATATCGGTGCGGAAGTTCAGTTGGGTGTTGAGACCTCAAAGGTACAGCAACTGGGCGCAAGTTTGACCTGATGTGTGTTTATGTGTGTGTGTGCGCTGTGAATTCAAGCACGCGCAGCTTGAAAGACTTGGTTCGGCCCAAAGCAACCTGGGTAGCGGCGAAGGGTGTGATGGAATTTATCGCCACGTGACAGCTTAGATAGGAGGGGAAAGATCGGGGAAACTGATAAGGATTTTTTTGGTGGGGCAGGTACGTCTGAGAGTTCGGCGCATCGCAGAACATGGAGAATCCAAATTTGACACTGCTAATCAACCTACCGCCAAAATGATTGTAAGTATCCCCCAACGACGGATACTAGATGGGACTCTGACGTAGAGGTAGCGGAAACAAGCTCGTCAAAGGCGCGATTATCTGTACCGAAAAGCCCTCATCCTCAAGGAGGCCGAAACGAACGAGAAGAGGGCCCAGCTTCGCAGCGCGCTGGCATCTGGCAAACCTTTGGACCCGTCTGTCGCAAGAGAAAAAGGCCTGCGGAAGGACTTCGCGTACGATGAGTCGCGCCCAGATCTCAGTGTCCAGGAGGAGATGGACCTGGACGACGAGTATTCGCAGTTGAGCGGGATTTCAGACCCAAGGATCCGTAGGTCCTCGTCACGAAGCATTAGAGCGGCATCAGCTTACGTAGGGACCAGTTGTGACGACTTCTAGAGATCCTTCAAGCCGTCTGGCAGCTTTCAGCAAGGAGATAAGGCTGGTACTGGAGATCTGTTGTCCCATTCATACCTTCAAGCACTTACACATCGCAGCTGCTGCCGACATCAGTGCGCCTGAATCGTGGAAACCTGATTCTTCCGGTACGTGCCCCTGGATCTCGATTCGAGCTACCCCAGCTGACGTTGTCTAGGACCTGGTTCAAAGCTGCAAGAGCAACGCTTTGACAGACATTGTCCTGCTCCATGAGCATCGAGGAAACCCGACTGCTCTGACGTGAGTCGAGTCTTGTGAACTTTGCAGCATCGGGAGTGTTAACACAAACAAGCGTCTCGCATCTCCCACACGGTCCTACGGTTTCATTTTCACTCCACAATGTCGTTCTGCGGTGAGTTGTTAATGTTGAGGCTGTCGAGGTAGTTGTTTTGCTCATGCCTCAATAGTCACGACATTCCTGGGTCTATCCGGGGCAGTGTTTCGGAGGCCTACCCTGTGAGTTCACCCTTCTAATATGGAATGTCATTTTGCTGATCATTCGCAGCACTTGATTTTTGAGGGATTTAAGAGGTACGCCAACTGAGATTTGGATGCTGGTCATGACTAACATATTCCTCAGCCGGCTTGGACAACGCATTGTGAAAGTGCTTAAGCACCTGTTTCCTCCTCGCGAACCCATCACCAGCGCAGCGAAACTGGGATCGCGCGTTGTGACGTTTCTCAACAACGAGGACAGTATTGAAGTTCGACAGTGAGTTGGCCCGACGAAGAACGCAACTTAGTAGTCGCTTACCGTGTTACAGCCACGTTTTTGTCCGGACCTCGTATGACTCCGTTGAGCTTGCCGAGGTTGGACCGCGGATGACGTTGAGACCATTCTCCATCCGCGGCGGCACGCTCGAGAATAAGGATGGTGACCCCGAGTGGCAGTTGACGCAGTACACTCGCACCGGCAGGAAGAAGGAATACCTGTGAGGCCCCGAGTCCCGGTCGGCAGTCAACACAATATGAGACGACGAGCGCCGGAACCATTGGTTGCAACCTCCGAGGTCTGTCTTGCCCAAGAGCGGCGTGGTTATTAGAGCCGCCGGGAGCCGTGAATATCTTGGGACAGTATCATGGAGTCACGGGTAGGCTTCGCCTGCGTGAAGGAGGTCACCGGCCGCGTTCCCACGCATTCAAGGTGACATGAAAATCTGTAAACGTGCAGGGCAATATTTGAAGGAAAAGTTTGGTTTTCAGGAGTTCCGGCTTCGTTCCGCAAGGACAGGAAGGTTCTAGGGTGCATGCCAGGATCGGAGGTAGACGTGGAAGCACTGCAGACCCATGGATACCCCATAGCATAGGGACCAGAGCCACAGGTCCAGAACATAGAAAAGTGTAATCAAAAGGAGGGAGGTAAGATCTGAGTTGCTCCGACAATTGACAGCCATTCGCCGTAGCCACAGCCTTTAGCCAATGTGACGGCGCCGGTGATGCAATTTCACAGGTCAATTGACTTCAGCAAGCTTACATAGGTTGTCTGCAGCAGGTCGGTCTGGGTGAAGGTGCCAATGCTTCCCCGGTCAACAAGATGTCGCTGATGAGTCGAGACAGCTACCTAGGTACTGGATCGTTGCGACAGCCGTCACGAGCCAATAGCAGACGACTTGTAGTTGTCATCCGGATGCCGAGTTGCCCCATCAAAAAGCTCAGCATGGAATAAACGAGCGGGCCCCAGTCGGGCTAGGTTGCTTGCGAATCAGCACCTCGGGGGCCCCCGCCACGATATACGCGCAACACGGATACGGAAAGAAGCGGGCTTTTCGAATTCGCCGTCGCCTGTCGACAAGGAGGCATCCATTCGTACGGAGGGATTGGCAGGCGATGTGGGTAAAAATCAGACGGCTCGAACTGCGGATTGTGGAGGCTTAGGGGCCTTTTTTCCTGGCGGGTAAAATGGATGGTGGTTCGCACAGCCACAAGACTGGCGACGCTTGTGGTGGCCTCTCGCACCCGCAGCGCAGCTTTTAGACTCCAGGGACACCCGCGGCGAACGCGCATGCACCGAAGGCTGCGGACTTTCTGACCGTTGCAGACAATGGACGATTCAATTCGTCGATTGTGAGAATCTGCAACTGCCCGTAGCCTCATTCGACAGCAGCTATTTTTGGGGCAACCGTCGAACCGTGCCGCCGCCACTCAGCCCATTTCGTCTGCCGTTGCCGTTCCCACCTGGGTCTGTCAATCGTCACCTCATTCAGGGCGGCGGGAACGGCTGGGCTGGGCAGGCCAGGCAGGCCAGTAGACAAGCAACAAGCCAGACAGGGCTGGGCAGTTTGCGCAAGAGACATAGGACAGGCATGTTCGGACTACCTATCTTACCTAGCAGCAGCAGCTCCAGCCTCCTGCTTTCCAAAGCTGTTGCCGCGTGCCGCCGTCGGACGGTAGGTGAGACACTAGAGGAACCTACGGGGGTGTGAGACCGTCCGTACCTGCCGCAGGCACATCGCCTTGGTAGGTACCTTCCAGGTGTACAGGGACTGGCATCGCCTTAACAGAAAACATGCGTCCCGTGTATAATAAGCTTCGCCCCGCCCGTCGGCGCAACATGCTCTGATGTCACTGACCTCGCTCCATCTTCTCTTGCCCCGAGCCCGACGGTTCTTCTCCTCTCGTGCCGCTCAGGAAGAAATAAAAGAGAACAGACGCGGATTCCGTGCGTCTTGGAAGCGCAACAAACCTCGGAAAACTGCGAGCGACACCTCCTATTCGCACGTTGTTTACTTGCATCTGCTAGGTAGGTACCGTAAGGTCAGGCTCTGCACGATATACAAAAGAGAGAAAAAGACAGGAAAAAAACAGGACCCCGGAAATCTGATCGGCCAATCCTGCCACTTGCGCCCCATCCCACCCAACCACAGACACTGCCCGGGGTATCCGCTCTGACAGGTCCCGGTGCCTGATTGGGCCCGTCCGCACTGTCATTTCAGCGCCTCTCCAGCACTTCCCAGTTCCTGTCAGCGGCCGGAGGTCCCAGCCTGGACGTCATTTAACAACCAGACATCAGCCGAAATATCCTCACTCGCTCACACCTGCCACCACCCGAGCCATCTCACGAGAGCGCACCCTCGTTCCTTCGCTGCCGGACTTACCCCTCGCCAATCCCACCCGGCTTCAATCGCCTTTTCTGCGCTCCTCCACGCTCTGTCTGTCATCGCAGCGACCCCAGCTCTTCATCAACATGTCGTACGGACAGTACAACAACAACCCGTACGCCCAGGGCCCCCAGGCCGAGGGCGGCCATGGCTACGCCAACAACAACCAGGTCCGTTGCCATTCAATCTTCGTCGCCCCGGCGCGCAACAGCCCCAAATTGCACATCGCATCGTCGCTAACCCGCGCAACAGCAGCAGTATGGCCAGCCATACGGCCAGCAATATGACCAGGGCCAATATGAGATGCAGCCCTACGGACAAGAGCCGAACCAGTACGCCAACCAGCCCGCCGCGCCCACCACCTTGAGCCAGCAAGAGTTCCTCGAGCGCGCAAAATACCTGCGGCAAGAAATCCAGGCCCTCACATCAGACATTGAGGGCATCGCCCTGCTGCACCAGCGCGCCCTCGCATCCACCGATTCCCAGGCCAACCAGCAGCTCGAGCACGCCGTCGCCGAGACCCAGCTCCGCAACACCAAGGTCAAGGACGGCATCAAGGCTCTCGAGAAAGATGTCGCCAAGACCCAGGACGGCTCATTCAAGACCAAGAGCGCCCAGCTCAACACGCTCAAGAACACTTTCAAGTCGGAGCTCGACAAGTACCAGCAGATTGAGCGCGAGTACCAGCAGCGCTACCGCGACCAGATCGCCCGCCAGTTCCGCATCGTCAACCCGGAAGCGACGGAAGACGAGGTCAAGCAGGCGACGGAACTCGACTGGGGCAGCGAGGGAGTTTTCCAGACGGCGGTAAGTTCACAGCCTTCTCTCGCCATATTTTGCTTGCCGCCGGGTCCGGCTCCGCCAAGCGTGCCAAGCAAGTGCTGACAGTGACATGCGCAGCTCAAGTCAAACCGGACAGGCCAGGCCAACGCGGTGCTGGGCAACGTCAGGGCCCGCCACAACGAGCTGCAGCGCATCGAGAAGACGCTTATCGAGCTGGCCACGCTCTACCAGGAGATGGCCACACTCGTCGAGGCGCAGGAGCCCGTTGTCGACGCCGCCGAGCAGAACGCCCAGCAGACCGTCGACAACATCCAGAAGGGCAACGAGGAGGTCGCCGTTGCGAACAAGCACGCCCGCAACCGCCGCAAGCTCAAGTGGTGGTGCCTGCTCATCGCCATCATCATCATCGCCCTCGCCGTCGGCCTGGGTGTCGGTCTGTACGAGGCCAACAAGAAGAACTAATGACGACGTCGCCTCTGCTTAATAGGAATGAAGCAAACCACAACAAGGAGGGGGCAGAGAGCAGAATGTTTGAAATGGGCAAGCGGAGCTGGCAAAGACCCATATGATGAAGGACAGCACCTAAAAGAGGCACGACGATTGTTTTTAGATTTCATGACCATGGCTCGAACGCAGGGGAAGGGGTTTTATTAATCGGAGGATCACACACACGACGCCTGCCACACATCCGACCCGACTCCCCCTTCGAATGAGGCCACGATATTCCGCCGAACACCTTTTTCGACGCGGCGAGCTCCTGATTCCCCACAAAGGTTAACTTTTTGTACGCATACTCTTCATACGACCAAATGGAAGATGAGGGGTTCCGGAGTCTTTATCACTTTTTTTTTATTCTGTATGTATTCAATGCCCTCCCCCGTTCCATTGGATGAGGGTTGGGAAGCGGGGGAAAGGCGGCACATTTCTTTGTACGTATCGCTCAATGGCGAGAGGTTATGACGATCTGAACTTTGCCCGTACTATCATGTGGTTGTGACCTGCCGCTTGACCTGGTTCTGAGCCAATTTGTTTTTGAGATTCCCAGACCTTTTTTTTCTTCATCCTTACCCGGCAACCGATCGCAACAACTCGTAATACCACGCGGGAACCTGGCCAGCTGGGGGGCCACGGGGAAACAGAGCAAGCCAACCCCGGTCGCGGTGCTCCGTCCCGCCGGCGCGTCTGGCCCACAGCCCTTTTTTCCCGCTTGATGCCATCCAGAGCCCCAGAGCCCTGCCCACACACAGCCTGTCAGCACAGCAGCCCAGCGCCCACCACACCGCCTCGATCCGACCTTGATGGTCCACCCTTTTGCACTGTCTTACATCTAATAAGCTGGTTTCGTGGTGTAGTTGGTTATCACGTCAGTCTAACACACTGAAGGTCTCCGGTTCAAGTCCGGGCGAAATCAATTCTTTTGTCTATTTAAGGGTATCTCATCTTTTTGGCTCTATTTTGTTCACAGCAGAGGACGTCTGCATCAGTATGGCTCAACTCTGAATGCGATCGGCTTGGTAGGCTGTTCTTTTGCTTTCTTTTTGGTAACTACGACTCAAATTCATTTCAAGTAGCATCACGAAACCCCCCCTGGAGTCGTTCGATTATCGTAAGTTTATGGTGGTGGTTGCTGGTTGGAAAAAATCTTATTACTCTCGGGCCTACCGCGCACCTAGCTCAACGAGGCTCGGACGGATTCAGCAGTCTAGCAGGGCAGCCAGAAATTGTGAGAAATTGGTTACAGATGACAATGGACTAGTTCTACAATGCTCTCACCAATGTACGCAAAGTGAGGGAAGTCGGATTATGTACAACGTATAGGGTCGACCCATGCCTCCCAGCCGTGCGTAGCCCTTGGTTTCGCCACCACCACCCCGTTCCCAAAGCTCCCCGCCAGCCAACATAAAAAAACACACGATAACAGCAAACGGGCGTTTTCTCCTCGTGTCCCGTCCTGATACTTGATTTTCCCCTATTACCAACCAGGAGCTCAAATGTCCGGGTTTAACCCGCTCCCGTTGCTTCAGGAGCTACTTTCTTCTTACACATCGCCAAGTGGGTTGGCTCGTTTCTTCTTTTTCGGTGTACATGTTCGGTATGCTGGGTTCCAGCCCTTTACCTGGGCATGCCCGGGCTGATACCCTGGAGCTTGGCCGCCAGCTTGGGGTACTTCTCCTGGACCTGGAGTTGCGTGCGCGTGGCCTCGGCGTAGGACAGCGCGTTGACAATCTCGCCCTCTGTGCGGGCAAGCTCGGCGGCGCGCTCGAAGTACTTGAGAGCCTCGGTAACCTTGCCCTGCTGCAGGAGGAGTTGGGCCATGGTTGCGACGGCGATGTCGCATTCGGGGTCGACTGATGCGGTTAGTCACAGGAACTTGACACAAGGCAATTAGGTGCTTACTGATGAGGGCCTTCTGGCAAAGCTTCTCCGCCTCGCCAAAGTCCTGCTTCCACTGGAAGAGGGTGAGGGCCTTGTTGATAAGAGGAAGGACGTTCATCGCCATGGGCTTCGTCTTCGACTCCATCTCGATGGCCGCGTCGAACTTCTCAATCGCCTCCTGGAAGTTGCCCTGGTCGAGGAGCAGCTCGCCATAGTAGTTGTAGACGTCAGGGACATCCTTGAAGTTCTTGATGCAGCGACGGAAGGTGGACATGGAAGAGGCGATGGAGCCCATCTTGTACTGGGTGACACCGAGCTGGATGTGGGAGAAGATAAAATCGCGGTCGAGGTCAATGGACTTCTGGTAGTCCTTGGCGGCGTCGGAGAACTCGCCCTTGATAAAGTGAAGCTGAGCGCGGTGGTAGTAGATGTCGGGGTCTTCGCTGTTCTGCTCCATGGCCTTGTCGAAGTCCTCGGCGGCCTTATCAGGAGCGCCGAGCTCGAGGTTCATGCTGGCACGCTTGATGTAGCTCTGGGTCATGGAGGGGTCCAGCTCGATGCTCTTGGACAAATCAGCCATAGCGTCGTCATGCTTTCCGAGCAGGCAGCTAAAGGTACCACGCAGGTTGTAGGCCAGGGCCTCGAACTCGCCGAGGTCGCCCAGCTCGAGACCCTTCTCAAAGGCGGCTCTCGCCTCCTCGTAGCCGTCACCAGTCTTCTTCTCCAGGGCTCTCAGGCCAAGCTGCAGCTGACCCTTGCCGGTCTCCTCAGACAGCTCGACGGAGTCCTCGAGGCCGGCAGGACGGGGCTTGACGCGAAAGCTCTGGAGGTAGTTGCCGACGAAGGTGTGGCTCGGCAGCTTGTTGGGGCGGTTGGCCATCATCTCCTGGGCCTTCTGCTCGGCGAACTTCTTGAGCAATCTCTCAACGGACTGTGCGCTGTTCTCGTTCTTGAAGCTGTCGATGATGCAGGAGGCGGTGAAGTCGAGCAGGGCCTCGCCGTACATCTTAAGGTGCTCGTAGGCGTTGGCGCGGCGGTTCAGGGCCTTGACGTACTCGGGGTCGAGGTTGATAGCGGCGGTGGTGTCCTCAACGACCTTGTCCCAGTTGCCCAGAGCATTGTAGCAGGCGGCACGGTTGGAGTAGAAGATGGGGTTGGCCTTGCAAAGAATGGCCTTGGAGTAGAGCTCGATGGCCTGGTTGTAGTCCTTGCTGCCGTAGGCCTTATTTCCGACATCCTTCAACTTGGCGGCGTACTCCTCGCGCTGCTCCTGCGTGAAGCTCTGGACGGTGGTTTCGTCGATCTCGGGGAGCTCGTCGGCGCTCTCGACGCTGGCAGCTTTGGGTTGCGCAGGGGCAGCTGTCTCTGCGGGTGCGGCCTTCTCTGCCTCGGCGGCCTTTCGCTCGGCCTCCTTCCTTTTCCTTCGCTCCTTCTTGCTCAGCTTTGGTGTCGAGTCCTTCTTCTTCAATCGCACTACGGTCAGCTTCAATTCCTGTGTGGACGACCTGGCGCGGCTGGTTTTGAGCGCCAAGATCTCGGTAGCAACGGGCTGACGAAAAAAAATTGGATCGCATGACGATAGCCGAGTGCAAAGAGCTGGCGGAGAGAAGACAAGAAAATAAACGTACAGAGTCACTGTTGAGGAAGTAGATAACGCCGGCACCCGTGGCGACGACGGCAACACCCGCGGCGGTATAGACAATGGCCTTGTTCTCCGAGGCCCAGGAGGTGATGCGATCCCAAAGTCCGGAGGAGGAGTCGACCGGAATGACGGTCGGGGGACTGGCCATAGGAGGCACGGAGGGCAGGGGATTCGACATTTTGGGCGTCGTCCGAGGCAATTGAGAAAAAGAGGCGAGTCGGAATCAAGGGTGGTACGGGACGAGAAGGCGCGGAGTCAAAAGGAGTGTATTAATGGGGTGACCAGCGTGAGGCAGTCTGGGTCGATGATGTCGAGGTTGCAGGAGCCGCTGCGATGCTGCTGCTGGTGCTATTTGGTTTGCGCTGGACGGTACCAAAGCCGGCCAGGAGCTTCCGGGGCAGCGCGTGAAAAATTATTGCGCGACGGGGCACGCTCGTGAGGAGTTTTTCCGGGCTGTTGCCTCTGGGTCCAGCGACCGTTGTTGGCCAAATCAGCTTGGCCTCAGGCGATTTGGGAGTGGGGGCGCAAGGGAGAGCCGCCTATGAATCTGCACACTACGAGGGCCCCAGCGCTCCTCAGGGCAAGGATACGTTGGTCAGCCAGCAGGGTGCTGCTCCGGCGGTACGTAGCTTTTGTTTATTTGTTTTACTGCATGATGTCTAGGCAAGTGCATTCATTCATTGCCTACCTTAGTTATCAAGCACTGCAAATCGAAATGGCCTACCTGCCTTCCTACACCTCCCTCTTCTCCTCAATACCGTAACCTCCCGTAAAACCCCAGCTCCCATAGTTGCCTTGTACGTAGTGAACTGCTCCCATAATGACACACATCACGAACATGGCGCCACTGGTCTGGACGCCGCCTGCCCCAGGCTCTCCGGAGGCCTTCCGAGTGGACGAGTTCGTCTCTCTCTGGTGCGAAATGTACGCCATACTGTTGAAGCTCAACTTCTGGAAACGGGAGGACATCGTGTTCCCGCCCGCAGACACGGGGAGGCACGCCCAGGTGGATAGCCAGCGTCTGCTGGACGAGAAGGGAATGAGCCCGGAGGCCGTCTCGCTCGTCGAGCGGCTGCCGTATCCCCGAATCGCGTCGTACAAGCGCATGCGTATCTATCCCGAGGCCGACGCCATGAGTTATCTTGAGGAGTACGATGTCAGGGACTGTCGCGACCCGCATGAGATGGCGCAGTACTCAGCTCAGCCTGGCAGCTTGAGTGACGCCAGCTACCTGCTGCCGCAAGATGTCACCCTGGCTCGCCCTGATGAAAGCGATGGCCTTGCCTGGATCCTGGATCTTAACCATAGTATGTTCATTGATCTCCCTGTCACTCTTGATTCTGTTGTTTCCGGCTCGAGATGACGCTAGATGTGGGCAGTTGGGCTGACCGCACCGTCCTTCCAGACGCCTTCAGATTCATCTCTGGAATCTTGGAAGCCCCCGCGAGAGGAGGCCGGGGTGGTCTTCCACAGGACTACCCAGTCGAAAGACCCGATGACCCGGATCACTATAGGAACTGGCCCATGTATCACGCGCCAACCGTCCTGAGGAGGTGGATCCAGGACGTTCTTGATCTCGAACTAGTTCCAGCCTCTAGCGAAGGCGAGTACTGGAGCACTTCATCGGTAAGCTCTACACAGCATTTCACCGTCTGGTGCCACATTGAAACAAGCTAAACAAACGCCGGCAGGATATTTTGGGTCAGGTCATTGGTAAGGCCCTGCGACAGTACGGCTGGCCGGCCGGGTTTCGCGAGCAGGACTGGGCTCGAGACTCTGGGCAGATTTATCGTGCATCAGACGAAGTCCAGGCACGTTATGAGGAGTCGTTTGATCCACACAAGTTTGGTACAGACAGGCAAGAGCTTCTCTCTCGGTGGAGGGAGGATCCAGACCTCATTCCGGACGTTGGGCTGGATCTGTCGTAGTACCATGGATCACCGGGTTTCGGCTCTCACGGCGCGAACCGAATCTCTTCTGCCGTTTCGACTCCAGTGACCGTCCATGTTATCGGCTGCCGATTTATCGGTCTCAGTACATACAAATCCAATTACCTCAACTGCTTCCATCCAAGTAAACCTACGGCGTCAGGGTCGCCGTCGCCGTCATCGTTGCTGTTGCCGCTGGAAAGCTCTCCTCAAAACTTCTGCCAGTCATGGCCGGAAGACTTCCCTCAGCACTCCCGGCTTCTTTTCCCAAAGAATCAACTGCCGTCGCCGTGGCCTCTAGCGAGACCGGCATGGGGTTCCCATTCACATCAAGCCCTAGAGCCGCCTTCTCCTCGATGCAGTTAGGGGAGCGACAAAGCAAGATTCCTAGATGTTCACGCAGCTCTTCGGGTGTGGCACGCCGCGAACGATTGCGGTCATCTACGATACCGAAGCCGTTCTCGTGGGAAAAGTAAACGCCACCGTCGTTCAGCTCTCTGCGCGGCAGAATATAGCCCTGCGTCACGGCAAGGGGCGGAGGCTGGCGGTATCTAGCTGAATCAATGCCCACGCCGGAACCAGTCCGGTACCACGGATCGCCGGTCAGGAGGGCGAACCCTGGGTCGTTGAAATTGATGCTGGGAAGACACGGGTTCGCGTCCAGGTGGTCGTCCCAGATGGCCGTGGCCTCCCAAGCGGGATTCCAGGGGTTGTATGTTATGCTGAGGACGACCTGTGTCTTGGTAGTCTTGGAGTTCACGTAGCATGTGCGGCTACCGCCTGATGTTGTCTCAACCTTGGTGGTCGACTCCAGTGTCGTGGGGCAGACGCGATTGGCGAGGCGGAAACCAGCGCCGCCATTTTCACTCTTGGGTAAGCTGTCATCTCGGTCAGATGCTTTTCGCTTGTCTTCACTAGAATCAGGGGCACTTACATTCTGAGGAACTGGACAGCGGGGTTCGCCAGACCGATGAATCTTTTGAACGGATACTCGTCTCGCTCGCAAGTTGTACCGCCGGGCTTGGCGGTCCACTGTCTCCAGCCGGTATGCTCTTGGTTCCACTGCTCTGGAACGCTTCTCGTCGAAGTAGATCCGCTCAAGTACTCCCAGGGACACAGGAGGTGATTGCTCTGCCCAGCTGGGTTTTATCCACTTGCAAACCAGTGCTTCGCGATAGAGACGTAGTTGTGGCAGGCTTGGGGCCACGCCGCAACGTCGCACTCCCTCGTTGTGGTCCTTGATACGGTTTCCGTCGTCGATTTGGTGACAGTGGTGGTGCAATCCCCAAACTCCTCGTCATCGTCAAGACCTGGCCACACGGGGTCACTTCCTTTGGGAAGGTTATAAGGATAGTACCCCATCAGCTCGAGGTCCTCTATATCACCATACCGCATGTCATTGCATCCGTTGTACCCGTCGAACATTCCAGGCAACATGGGGTCCCAGTCCATCTGGGATCCAAGGTTGAGTGACCTCCGGCGGATCTTGTCAACGGTGCCTCGAATCGCGAGGATGCCGGCAAGGCCACCCCCAATTCCCATGCTTCCGAAGTCCGTCTCGTCACACCACCTTTTGCTGAGCTTACTTTCAACGCTCTTACAACACTGCAGAGTCGCAAAATCCCTATGGTCAACAGATGGCTCACATCGGCTGATTGCTAGGTCACAACACTTACAAATGCGGCGTATGTGCCGGGAAAGCACTCTTTGGAGCTGCCCTCGTCCCCTTCGGTTGGCGGCATGTTGTTGTTTGCGAGATGGACCGAACCTTTTGGACACCCTCCAGAGGCAAGGAGCCCTGCAATCGGCAGAATGGGGGTGAGCATGGCGGGAGGGCTGCAGAAGGTGGCTTTCCAACCCAGGAGCAGCCTTCTACCTCTATGTTATCTGGCACGCATAGAGACCGCTTGCCACGACCTACGCCATGTGTAGTCATTGCCCTTGGGCCACGATTGAGCATACATTCGTCGACGTCTTTTCCAGATCTGGCCCACTGCATTTTCGTGTCAGTCCTTGTATTCGAAGGCGAGAGAAGGGAGTGAGAAGCATGATGCTAGGTAGGACCTACCCCAGATGCTCTGGCTATGGCATGCCACCCCGTGGGACATTCCTTGCCACAATCGGTGAGAATCATGGTCTACACACTCAAAAAGTTAGTTCAAGTCTCGGAAACTCGCAACCAGCACACGCTTAAACTGACTGTCGCGGCCTTTCTGTGTCTTGAGGTCTCGGTCCACCCGGAGTGCTGCATTGACGGAAAGCTCCTTGAACATTCCTCCAGGAAGACCTCCGGGAAGACCCCCGATGCTTCCACCTCCGCCGCCGGAGCTTGAACCTCCTGAAGCCAGAGCCTGGAGTGTGGGAGATCCGGGCTCGTCGAGGTCGACGGCCCAGATCATCTTGCCAGCCAGGCACCTGTTGTTGGCAAATTGTGTCTTCAAGGCCAGCGTCTCGCCATCATCGTACGACACCCTAAAAGGCACCAGTCAGTTTCTCCGAGAGAGTTCAAAGGTACTCAGAGTAATGTGTACTCACCATTGGCCTTCCCAGCTGATGTACTTGATGCCGGCCTCTCTGTCTAGAACGGGTTCGACTCCAGTGCGGTCGAGGACGCGGCGGATCTCGGCGTTAGAGAGGACACCGGACGTATCCATGCAGTAGCCGGCGTCAGCTCCGCCCGAAAATGGACACATTGGCTCAGTACAACTAGGGTCTTGAAGGGTGAAAGACCGTCCATAGAACCCCAAGCCAAGCACTACCTGACTCGGCTTGATGTTGTTGCGCCATAGGAGATCCAACCCGTCATCAATCTCTTTATGATTCCGAGATCAAGTCAGCCATATGTAGCAAATGTTTATCTTGGGGAAGTCTTACCACTCAGGTTCGTGTGCGGCTGAACAACCGGTTGCGACCACTCGCTGTTGCCGTCCCATGTGCCGTGGATGTCGTAGCTCATGATGTTGAACTACAGCATCGCCGTCAGGATAGATCACTCAACTAGGCTATACCAGCATGACTTACCCAGTCAATATGAGCCGCCATGGCCTCAACATCGAAGTGCCGCAGGTACCCTTCAACAGTGTCAGACTTCCTGCTTGTAAGTCAGATGATGGTTTTTTTTGGCAGGGACTCACAGTTGGAGGCAGGAATAGCGACGGTAATCTCCTTGTGCGCGGGCAGAGCCCTTCTGAGTTCGCGGACAAGATGAACATAATTCTCCTTGTTCTCAGGCGCTCCGTCTCGATCCGGGGACACAGGGTACTCCCAGTCGAGATCGATACCATCGAACCCGTAAGTATCTAGCAGATCAATAACTGACTGAATAAACACGGCACGTAGTTCTTGGGTTCGAGCCATGTTGGAAAACGGAGGACCGCTGGCAGCCCAGCCGCCGACGGCGATAGAGACCTTGAGACTAGGGTTCTGGTCCTTGAGGGCGATTGTCCTGGAATACAGGCCCGTGTCGAAATCGTTCATAGCTGCGATCCGATAATCGGCTCCGACTAGAGCGAAGGCATAGTTGATATGAGTGAGAAGCTGCGCGTGAATATCTTCGGGTTGCCATTCGCAGCCTGGCCGACGCAGCGCCCAGCTCTCATAATATGTCATTGTTTTCCTATTGCTCGTCCCTGAGCCCGCACCGCAGGATCTGATGATGTGCGTCAGTAGGCACGAGTGTGGACACCAGAACAGGTCCAAGGGCTCGGACTCACGGTCGACTGGGCGAACCGCAGTTGTTCTGGCACCCGTCATCGCAGAAGAGAGTTGTGGTTCCTTTACATCGTCAGCCATCTAGCCAACCGGGCAGCAATGGGATCACACACCGCAAAAGCCATCACCGCTACAGCAAATATTCAACGGACAAAACTCGTCCTCTGGAAGGGCGTATTCTGTTTGAAAAACGTCAGCAGGTTGTTCTTGAGAAAGATGGATAGGACAGTATCATACGTCCGCATTCTGCTACAGCATTGCATGTTCCCTGACAGCCATCCTCGCAAAAGTCCGGACCAAAGCCACAGAAGCCAAATTGACCGCAGCAGCCTTGTGCACACGGGTTAGATGCCGAGCATCCACCGGCTTGCTGGCGGAAACTAGATAGCCGTATAGAGCCGCTGTTCGGGCCTGAGAGAGACCGAAGAGGCCGGTGAAAACGATCAGAGCGCTCAAAATGAGCGTAAGTGACACTTTCATGATGATAATGTAAAAATGACTCGGAGACCAGACAAAAAATCTCAGTATGCGTTCACCCATTGCTTATGAGCAAAGACCAATTATCAGGTCCAGTCGTGAAAAAGTCAACTTCTTAATTATCAGGCTGGATGGAGTCGGACGACTGGTCCTCCGAGTCCATCAACTCTTGACCGGTCCATTAGAGCCGTCACACCTTGGCGCTGTAACCTGGAGATGAAACTCGGGTCTTCTGACTGTCATTGCATATGTCAGGGGAAGAAGGATTGGCGACAATGTCTTGAAGATGTCTTTCTATCTTGCAGAGTCACCGAGTGTCTTATAAGCACCAGCGACGCTGGTGAAATGGTACACGCGGGCTCGGCTGAGTATCTTCTTGGCTTCACACCTGAGGATCTGCAGGCAGAAGAATCATACTAAAGTGGGCAGCTACTTGGCGCTTTTTCGCGGACAATGCTGGACATGGGACACCGAGTCCAGCGACGAGATCTTGACACGGCTCGTCCCTCCTCAGTGTCTTCCGAACCTCCCATGTACTTGTAGGCTGTAGGACGCGCAATTCTATGTGCCCACACCGCCATCCATATCGCTCTCTAATTACGCACGTTGGCAACAACACACATTACTCTACAACATGGCTGTGACGACAAAGCTTTCCGTGTCGACGTTTCTGGTATTTGGGAGCTTTGCCGTGGCCCAGATGAGCCTCTTCGGCGGCAATCAGGTCCAGCTTTTCAGAACCGTGGAGCTGAGCCGACCCTGCGCGGTTGCTCTGAATACGCCGCTCAGATGTCCGTCCATGGTCCAAAGCTTGTCGTATCCTGACTATACCTTGAGTGAGTTGCTCGAAGCCGTCGTCGGAAAAGCCACCTTGATGTTGGTCACTAACAGAGAGAATGAACCAGACATCACTACAGAGAAGCTTTATGCGCTCTGCGGTTCAAACTGTCAGGCAGACATAGCTGATGTCACCGAGCGGCTTGCTTTGAGATGCGGCCAAGACGTCCTAAACCTGCAGATTGGGAACATCTCCTTTGCCGAGTTTGGGGAGTTCGTCAAGCATCGATCGGATCTACTCTGCCTCAGGGAAAGCTCCGAGGGGCACTTCTACCAGCTAGCCATGACGGGGTAAGTATTATCACTACTAATAAGTACTACTGAAACCTCTGCTCATGAGGAATTAACTACTAACATGCTCCAGATGGGACATCTCCGAGTCCAATGACAGCCTCACCTAGCCCGAGCACACTTCCAAGTGCTAGGTCGACGAGGAAACAGGCGAGTGTTTTCCAGAGAACGAGTTTGCTAAAGACGTCAGTAGTAACGTTCCGGAGTGGATGTTCCCAGCAGACGACTATACGGCCGAGGACTACTTCCAGAACCACAGTGGCGTCCTTGAGGGTACAAAGCGGCACAGTCTCGGAAGCTGCAAATCTCTGGACTGGGACGAATATCCACTCGAGGTTCAGTGCAATCGTTGCTTCTGGTAATTCTACTCATTCATTAAGAGTCCGTACGCCTCTGCTCGATCGTTCTAACGAAAAGGATCGCAGGAAAACCTTCGCCTTAGGACAAGAAAGTCAATGGTCTCACATGCGATGGGAGTAAGTGAAAAGAACATGAAAGAATCGCAGCAACAGGAACAATGGCAATTGAAGATGACATACTAACACACTGGCGTTCCCCCATAGCTCCTGGACTGAACAGATCTGGGCCAACATGGTCCGCAATTGCGACATTCGTGGAGAAGAACGCATCATCAGCCCGTTCAAGAACCTTACTGAAATCGAGCCGTAAGTCAGGACAACTCACTGTTAACCTAGTGAGACGTTTTCTTGGAGACTGATCTCGAGTCAAACCCCCTACAGACCTCCCGACAATGGCCCGGGCATGGACTGGGACCTCTGCCCCAGCACCACCACGATCTCACCGACAAATGAAGACTTAATCTGGGAGTTCGCGCAGAAGGCCTCTGTACCTATGGCTTGTGTCCGCAGGTTCAACCCGGCAGAATACTACAGCGCTGACTCCCTCAGGGGCAAGCGCCTATGCCTGCCCCTGACGTGTGAGACGGCCATCGTCGACCAAATCACCAACGTGCAGGACTTTGTGGAGAGGAAGCTTGAGGGGGTCGCCATGTATCAGTTCCTCGAGTGGAATCAGTGTCTTCACAAGTCAAGCATGCTGGTGAAGCACGATACAGTCTGTCTTGGCCCTCATAGGGACAGGTTTACGCCCACGACGACGGGGGTCGCTCAGTCGACTATATTTCCCACGACGGCGTCAGTTTCCCTTTTAGATCACTTTGATTTGGACGCAAACTCATTATCGGTGACTTAGAACCCCAATCCCACCGCTCGCCCCCCTCCACAAACCATTCGCAACTGTGGGTTGTTCCATATCGTCACCGAATCGGACACTTGCACAGAGTTGTCATTGAGATACCGAGTGACGGTAAAAAAGCTCAGGAGTAAGTTGGACGCCGCGCGGGATCGCCCTGACTAGTTGAGGTGACAGTATTCTAACAAGACACTGTAGACATGAACCCGACCATTGACAGCGAATGCACTAATTTGCCCGTCGGACGGTCATACTGGTAAGAACACGTCTTTGTCCCAGAAAGTCTCCCAAAATTATCCCAGTTTTCTGACCATAATTTCCAGTGTTGCTCCTGTGAATGGCACTGAAGTTCGTGACGTGACTACCACATACCCGGCGCCCCCAGGTACATCCAGCAGCAGCAGCACCAGTGGCGGCACTGGCACACCTCAGCAGAGAACGGCACCAACTGTCTTGACGACTACATCCGCAGCATCCGCAGAGTGATAAATACAATACTGAGAGCAGGAGGGGCCCAGTGTAGCATAACTTGGAAAAAAGGGGGGGGGGGGGGTCCGGCGGGGGGAACCAGACACCCCGAATACAACTGTCTTTTCGAAGTAGTTTTCTCCATGCGCTTCATATCAGACGTGGCGACCTGCAGAAGTCACAATTTACCTGCAAGCTCTCTTGAAACTTCATCTAATTGTGAGGCTATACCCGATGTTCCCGCCCTGATGGTGCCGGGCACACATGGTTAGGGCGGGCCACGGCGCCGAGAACGGGTCCCCGCAAAGCCGCATTAGTGGGGCCGGGTTGCCCCTGTTTAGCGGCCGAGACCCGGTCCCCCCCAGTAGGAAAAACCCCGGTGGGAATTGGACCCTACCGGCTACTGAGTTACATGGCGATGATTTACCCCCTAGTCAGCTGATACCAGATAGCAGGCCGAGTGATCTTTCGGGGACCTAAAAGGCTTGGTGAGACAAACACACACACGTACTAGTAGCCTGTAGTAGGAGCATGCCAGCGCAGCGTATCTGTGTTAGTTATCGGAGTTGTAGCCTGATCAAATTCATTGCTTTGTGTCTAGAAAGAGTAGTACAGTGCACAGTGAGTGTTTCTCAATGATATCATGTGGCAGTTCATGGCGGACAATCACATCATCAGTTGGTGAGACAGAGGGTGCTACCCTTATTCATTTCTCCACACACATAACACAAGCAAACTTATAGTTAATATACGCATATCACCAATGTTAGCACCCATGAGGTCTTTGAAAGGCTCAGCTAGAGGGGTTCGCGCGCGTTCGCCGGTGGCGGGAAGGCGGTTGAAGACCAGGAAAGGGACTGGAATCGGCAGAAAGGGGACACATGTGGGTGTTGGAGCTTAGCATTTGGTCCCTTACGGCAACATTTAACTCGTCACTCGACTGATTAGATCTTGGCTAAACACTGATCAACAGAGCATGTCTAGGAACAGAGAAATTAGCATCAAAGTCGGCTGAGCAGGTCCGTCTCGAAGGGACTTTGCGAGAAGGGAAGAGCGGCAGGATGTAAGGGCTCTTTCATGAGCGTGGAGAGCCTGATATGTAGATGTAGGCTTAGCTGCCATGGATATATATGGACATGATTAAGAGCTTGAGCAAGTGCTATATGGGCAGTCGACTTTGTACTTTGCTTTACCTTTCTCAACCCTGATCATCCTCTCATTCAAGGGAATATCTTTCGATCAGGGCGTGTAACCCATCATTGACCTCTCATCGAATCAGCCATGGCTCTTCTCGCGACTCAGGCCCTTCTTCTCGCAACTGCAGTGACATCCGTGGTGGCTCGCAGCCCAACGCCCCGGTTCCCATCTGATGACAACACGTCGTCCTATTGCACGTGGTGGTTGAACTATGAGGGTAACGAGAGCTGCAACGTTATCCTGGATACCAACTGGATCACCATCGAGGAGTTCAGGCGATGGGTATGCACCAATTGTACTCTCTTGAATCTAGACGGCTGATATTTACATCCGTAGAACCCATCCGTTGGTGCTGCATGCACCGACATGGAGACCCAGCGGTCCTACTGCGTCGAGGCCTTCGGCGAGCCTGAGTCCACGGTTATTCCCACGCCCACGCCCACGCCCACCATCACCTCGACTCCAACCATGACTCCAGGCAACGGAATTACCACCCCCCAGCCCATCCAGCCCGGTATGGTCAATAACTGTAACCGGTTCTACTTCGTCGAGACAGACCAGAACTGTGGCGATATCGCAGCGGCGAACGGCATCTCGCTCACCCAGTTCACCACCTGGAACCCCAACGTGGGCGGCGCAAGCTGCAGCGGCCTCTGGGCGAACGTCAACGTCTGCGTAGGTGTGATCGGAAGCACTCCGACGAGCGCTCTCCCAACGTCGACTACGACCTCCGCCGGCAACGGTATCTCCACACCACAACCCACCCAGCCGGGAATGGTCAACAACTGTGACCGGTTTTACTTCGCCGAAGTGGGTGACTCCTGCGCCGAGATTGCTTCGAGACACGGTATCTCCCTCGGCCAGCTCACAACCTGGAACAACGTCGGCGGTGCCAGCTGCGGCGGGCTTTGGGCCAACGTCTATATCTGCGTTCGAGTTATCGGGGCGACGCCGACGACTGCGGTTCCGGCTTCGACGACTACCGCCCGCGGCAACGGCGTCTCGACTCCTGTTCCCACGCAAAATGGGATGGTTGGAAACTGCGACAGGTTCTACTTCGTTGAGTCTGGCGACACGTGTGCTGAGATTGTATCGCGGCATAGCATCACGCTTGCGCAGTTTACCACCTGGAATAACGTCGGCGGCTCTAGCTGTGGCGGCCTCTGGGCCAATGTCTGGGTCTGCGTGCGTATTCTCCGTTAACACATTGATGAATTTTTCTAGTTCAGGGCTTCTTCGTGGACGTCGACGGACATTTTTTTCGAACAGTTAATCGATATTAAATATTCCTGGTTTGATTTGATTTCTATGGATTTATTATGCATTATTCTTCAATGCGGCGTTGCCACCAGTGCCCCAACTGGAAAGCTTGTGGCAAAAGGGCAGGAACGCGTCCTCAATGAAGGCATCAGGTTCTCGAGCAACGGATCATCGCAATCGATACATACGAATCGATGGTGTCGCCCTTTCCGCAGGACGAAGATTTGGTTCTCAACTCCAAAAAAAAAGTCTACAGGCAGTACTTGAAGCCGAGAGCCATGTCTCCCTCCAAGCCATTGGTGGTTGCGCCTTCCGCCGTGAGCTTCTCCTTCTCGGCATTTCTCCTCCTCAGCAGAAACCAGGCGGCGATCACGAAACCCACAAAGACCAGCTCCAAACCGGCCGAAAGAGCATTTCCCATAATGTAACGTGGAGCATGGTACGTCGGATACAGCTGTGACGACACCAGCCCTGACATGTTGCCGATCGAGTAAAAGACTGGCAGCGCGACGCTGCGTTTAGAGTCGGGCATCAGGTTGGTAGCCACCCAGGTGACCACAATCGTGGAGATGGTGTAGCATCCTGCGGAGTTGTCAGTACCCGCGCAAAGTTCTCCTGGTTCGAGTTCGACTCACCGCTAGCAAGGAGAAACATGCCAAAATATCCGGCCGCAGCGTTGGACGTGCCCACACAAATCAGATAGCCAGCCGCCACCGGAACGGCAGAGCCAATGAGGAATGGCGCGCGTTTATGAACCTTGTCCGAGCAGTACGCCTGGATCAGGAGAGAGATCGCACCGGCAACGTATACAGGAATGGTCATGTAGTTGACCTTGAGCGATTCGTACCTAGATTTCAACTGTCAGCGGTCTGCTGCCACCAAACACGGCTTGTACTCACCCAAGACCCTTGATAATCGTAGGCAGAAAGATACTGAAGCCAGTGATGGCGACAGACGAGGTGAAGAATGCCGCGCCCGCGATGTAGATGAAGGGGTCGTTGAAAGCAATCTTGATCCACTTCTTGTCGAACCCATCCTCACCTCTGAAGGCCGCATTCTTCTGCTTTCTTGACACCATGGCGCGCTTCTCCTCCTCGGTCAGATACCAGGCAGTCTCTGGCGAAGATGGCAGGAAAAGCCAGCCAACTCCACCGACCACCAGCGTGACGGCACCTTCAATGATGAACAACCATCTCCATGCTATGATGAGAAAATACTGTCAACATGTGTACAAATACGGCCCAGACACCGCGCCAGGGGGAACAAGGAACCAAACACACCTGCGATGCCTCGCTGTCTGCCCATCATCTGGATTCCGTACGCAAACAGGCCGCCAAAAGCACCGGCAACGGTGTTACAGATGTTACCCATGGCGATGCGCTTCGCAGTCGAGGACCGGTCGTAGATGGTCGCGAAGATGAAGGCGAAAGACGGGCTCACGCCTGCCTCGCAGGCACCGAGCAGCATGCGGCACGCGATGGCGCCGCCGTAGTTGTGGATGAAACCGGTGGCCAGGGTGACGATGGACCATGCGACGAGGGCCGTCCCGAGGACTTTGTTAGGGCCGAACCGCTTGACTGCCATGACCCAGAGGGTCTCGAAGATGATGAAAGTGACGAAGAAGAGGGTATTGATGTCTCCGAATTGGCGCCCATGGAGACCGATGTCCTCATCGAAGCCGAAAACTCTGGCATTGCCAACCTAGTTTGGTTTATTAGCATTCTCGCGAGCGTCGAGAGGATTCAAGCAGATGGGCTTACATTGGACCGATCCAGAGATGACAATAGCATGAACAAAAAGGCAACCGGAAGCAGAAACTTGTCGAACTTCCGAAGAGCGGCCTTCTCTATCTGAGGGTCGATTTGAATGGAGTCGTCGTCGAGAGGAGCATGTTTGATGGAGTCCGTGACGTCCAACACCGCCATGTCTTTCTGGTTATCCTTCGGAGTTTCCATCGTTGTTGTACGAGCGCCGAAAAGCAGTTTGTCGGCAACGTCAAAATCTGAAGGCCCGTCGTTCCAGCTCGTCAACTACGGCCTACGATCAACGGCTTACAGACTTATAAGCCATCGGGATGCCATGAGCCTGTGGCAAATCCAAAACTGGTGCTGTCGGGGATATGCGAACCCGGCATAGCATCTTCGACTATCAACACGACCTAAAAACGCGTTGGCTGTCTATCAATCACACTCAGCATACGATGCAAACTCTAGATGATAGTAGATACGCATGCCTTGCAGCGAATGGCCAGATAAGGAAGTTAGACGGCTAAACTGCGATTCTCGATAAGCTAACTGGGAGTCAGGATGTTGTTGTGCGGGGACCCCGGATATCATTCAACCAAATGGCCTGTCGTCTGCATCCTTTCTTATCTTTCTGTGGAGTTCATCGGACAAATCCGAATGCGTCGGGATTGCGACGAGATACGAGACTGATATATTCCACCATGCTTCAGGCGAGGTCTCGCATAATGCCGACCACAGCAGTTGCGCAGCACATCCGAAGGAGATGGCCGACGCATCGCCAGCTGCTCCGCGAAGAATGAGGTTGGCCAGAGGGGCAACAGCTTGCCAGAGGTAGGTAAGACTTGGACCTCTGCTTCGCGCACCTGCGCTTTCGTCCCCGCCGCCAACTCCAATGAGAAGATTCAAGATTGGGTATCTAACTGGCTGATTCAGGTGCCGTCGGAGAAAGCAGAAGGTAGCCCGGCTCCCGTGCAAAGAGTTTGGTATGGGGCTGAGAGACAGCAGTGTGATCTGAAGTCGCCGCAATGTTCCAACTGCGCCGAAGCCAAGGCGTCATGTCTGATATATCATGTTGGAAAGCAGGCCGAGGTGTGTGTGCTCTGCTGTTTCTGCCATGTCTGCGACGCGTGGCTGATATTCTAGGTCCCTCGCAACTATGTGTCAACTTTAGAAGCCAAAGTTGCCGAGTTGACCAAGGAGATTGAACAACTTCGCAGCGAGCGACAAGTGACTAATGATGCTTTGTCCCGGAGAGGCAGCTCACAGCCGGACGAGGTTGAACCAGCAACACCGACGGACTACCAGAATTGGATGACGAGTAACTTGGGCCGGGTCGTCTGTGAGCCGTCGAACCAGCCGCAATTCTTCGGCGTCAGCAGTGGCATCACGCTTGCGAGACTGGTGATGTCGGCGATACGAGTGGACAGCCTGCCGTCTACGCTGCCCATGGACAGTGCAAGGGCAACTCAGCAGAGCGTTCAATACTCGTATTCTGCGGCGACTCAGGCTTCACTTCCGCCGAAACAAGCCGCAGAGCACCTCCTCGATGTCTACTTCCAGAATCGCACCCCAAACTTTCCCATAATAGACCGATCTCGAGCGAAAAAGGCTCTCGATGTCGCTTACTTGGCGGCTGATAGCCAGCGGCCGCCTTCTCGAGAGACATCGATGAACTTATTCACAACTTACATGCTCCTCGCCATTGCACTTTGCAGCGTCCGGCATCCTTCTGGTGGTCGTCCCCCTGAAAGTGAAAACTGCTTTCTGGCGGCAATTGGCGAGGTCGAGAAAGTCCTGGTGTACTCCGGCAGTGATGCGGAGTCGCTCAGAGCCATCCTGCTACTGTCACAGTACATTGCCCTGCGGCCGTCCAAGGGCAGCCTCTGGCTTCTTAGCGGAACTGCTCTCCGACTCGCCGTCGACCTTGGTATGCAATGGGAGACGGAGGAGAGCAAGCTTCGCATGGATTCTGATTTGCTCAACGACCGACGACGGTTGTGGTATTCCGCGTATCTTTTCGATCGGCTTCTGTGTATCACTCTCGGCAGGCCTTTCGGCATGGCAGACCAGGGAATCAACGTCGGACTTCCGAGCTTTGCAGGCACCGATTCCGAAGAAGACGCAACCGACGGCCCTGCTGTTCAGGCGCAGAACAGTCTGATACGCCTCGCGCAGCTCCAGTCCGAGATCAAGCACGTCTTGTACAGCCAGTTCCTCGGTTCGCCGCTGGCGTATCCCCGGGCGAACTACGCCCTCTGGATCGAAGATGTTTGCATTCGCCTGCAGACGTGGTATGACTCCATACGCCAGCCCGGGGCAGCACATCAATCTTCAATCTTTAGCAGTCAAGCATACTGGGACGCCATCTACAACGACACGCTCCTGCTGCTCTACCGTCCCAATCCGGTGCAGCCGCAGCCGTCTCTCGTAGCCCTCCAGGCTTCCTTTGATTCCTCCTGCAAGCTCATCGGCAGCATCAAAGCCCTCCACCGGGAGCGCCGCATCGACATCATGTGGAAGTGGGTGCACCACCTCTTCATGGCCGGGCTAACGGCCATCTACTGCCTCTGGCACTCCAACGAACTGCGTGAGGGCGTCGATATCAAGACCAGCATAGCGACGCTGCAGTCTTGCGGCGCGACGCTCTCGGCGCTGGCGGAGAGGTGGGAGGGCGCCTCGGGTTGTCGCGACGCGTTCGAGGCGCTGTCGTCGGCGACGGTCAGCTGGCTCATCACCACCAACGTCGAGGAGGTCCAGAGGAGCTGCTCGCAGTTCGAGAAGCAGGTCGAGAGCTTGCAGCAGCAGCTTCCGCCGGCTTTTGTGCAGGACGGTTTTGAGGGGGATCCCTTGGCTATTTTGTCGTCTGGTAGCTTCGGCTTCGGCGAGACGCTGAGTTCTGCTGCCGAGTGGCCGACGGGCCAGGAGGAGGGTGCGGACGATATTAATTATGATCTGATTTGGAATTCTTCTTGCTAGGTAGTAAGTGCTGCTGTTGCTCAGCTGATGGGCGTCCTTCGGGATGAGAAGCACCCGATGCAGCATTCTTAGCCTGTGGACTAAAAGGGGCAAAAAACGAAATAACTTGAAGTATTATGTAGCCCGTTTGTTTTGTATCAATGACTTCTCTTGATTTGGGTCATGGATGAGAATTTTGGACCGGGTTTCCTAAACCATCAACCACATTGCCCCCCTCTTGAACCCCTTGACCATACTCGTGCCAACGTCAACTTGAGGAGACATCTTTCTTCAGTAACGCAGCTTTTGCTGGCCCATCATTGACAATGGTCTCGTAAGCCAGGGGCTTTTCTACCAAATGTCCGTCGCAAATGCCCTTTTGCCACCGCTCATATCCCTCGCGGGAGACGACCGGCGAAGTCCACATTCCGTCCCTCCGAAAGACATTTGTCAACTCAACGGTGACATCCACAGGAACTTTGGGGAATATCTCGGCGAGCTCATCCTTGAATTCCTCAGCGTCGTGCTCCAGCACCCAGTCCATCGCCTTGGCGAGACCAACGCAGAAACGCTCCTGCGCGTCAAGGACCGCGGGCGTGATCGTCGAGGCGTCCCGGTAGTACACGCTCCACGGAATCTCGCCGCCCTCCGAGACGGCCTCGAACTTGATCTCGATCTCGCCCGCGTGGCGCGCGGCGCGGGCCGAGAGGTTGTCCACGACGAGGAAATCCCCCATCCCGCCCGCGAAGAGGTCCCCGAGCATCGCGCCGTCGAGGTCCTGGACGTACCTCACGGCGCCCGGGTCCAGCCCCCGCTCGCGGAGGAGCACCTTGAAGAAGAGCCCGACGCTGGCGCCGTTGCTGCCCTTCATCAGCACCGTGCGGCCGAGTGTGTCGGCCAGCGTGAAGGGTTCGTGTTCGTGGGTCGCGGACGAAGCCCGCCTGCCGACGACGGCGAGCGGCGCGCGGTTGGCGACCTGCGCGAAGGCGACGTAGTCCCGCACGCGGCCGTGGTACATACTCGGGACCCAGACGCCGCCGAGGGCCGCGTCGGCGGTGCCGTTGGCGAGCTCGTCGAGGACGAGGTCCCAGGGCTTCGGGACGGTGACGGTCACGTCGAGGCCTTGTTCGCGGAAGAAGCCATGCCTTTGGGCGATGTATTCGGGTAGGTAGTTCAGACTGTGCCCGGTGGCGGAGACGTGAAAGCGTTGGAGTTTCATGGCGTTGAGTACCGATTGTGAATCCGAACAGTGAGAGACTATGATAGTTAAAGCATCGTATATTAGTCGAATCAATCTTCTTTTCAACTTTTGATTTACTGCGGAAAGTATTTGAAGTTGTCTGGCTTGGTTTGTCTGATGGAAATGTCCGAATGACGTTGACGTGCCACTAACGTGTTAGTGAGATGGTCATCGGAGAAGCCCGATCTTCAACAACCTAAGCATGATTGTTGTGCGATAAGGAAAATAGGTTCTTGCTCTAAAAGTTTTCAGTGTTTATTTTTAATGGAGAAGTATTTAACTTCTATCACCTGTCTCAGCTTCGTTCTCACAACCCTTCGCCAATTGACCCCGACCCGAATACAGCATCTAGGAACGGTTTTCAACTGCCATGCCGAATACAGCATCTAGGACGGTTTTCAACTGCCATGATGGCTCTGCCCGCTTTTCTCACCTTTTTTCCCCCGTCTCGACTTTTTCATCTGAAATAGCCACTGCATCTCACTCAGGGGAAGTGGCGGCAAGGGACTCGTCTGGGGAGCTGGCCGAGGATGCATGCCGAAAGTCGGAGGACGGAACGTGTAGCTGGCCTGGTGCTTCTGCGTCCAAATGGTGCTGGGCACACGGACTTCACATACGACCTAGGAAAGTCGTGTCGGACCCAGACGGAGGGCCTCTCTGCCATACAAGAGAGGAATCTATCCGAGTAACGGTATACTGCTGTGGGTAGATCATCCCGTCTGACCGGCCGCAGACGGGCGTCGGCCCTCGGAGGTGGAAGATAGGAGGAGCCAATGATAACCAATTGCCCCCTCATCCTTATCAACGACACACATGCACGAATGCACGACATGTATGGGAACTACTGTATTCATCAAGCATACTCAAGAAGGAAAGAAGCCCCTATCAGTCTGTTCTTGGGTATCACTGACAGATGCGCGGTATGTCTCTTGGTTACCCTATTCCGCAAACACAGTCGAAACAGTCCTTTTTCGTACACTACGGGAAACTCTCTACTCTTCTGGCTCTACGCACGCGACCATCAAGTCAAATTCGGTTCTGATATTTGAATGAGTAGACTCAAAATCATGCGCCGATAGATGACTACAAAACTCTTCGTAGGCCTCTGTGCATCGCATACACAATGATTGCAAAGCCAGACGGTCAGACGACAATTCTTGATTCTGGCAGCATTTCCTCTTCCCTGATCTAAAGTCTTCGAAAACCCAATTTTGCCATCGCTCTGGACACCATGACCAACCGTCTCCGAAGCGAATTGCCCAAAGTCGAGGAATTCAGCCCCGATCCGCAAAACTGTGAGAAGGTGGTGCAGGCCCTGATCCAGACAGGAGGCGTCGTCGTCCGCAACGTTGTGCCACAGGACATCCTCGACACCATCGAAAGAGACGTGCGCCCGCATCTCGAGGCCGACAAGCCCTGGGACGGTGACTTCTTCCCCCCTGAGACCCGGCGCGTGTACGGACTCGCCGGGAAATCGCTGACCTTCCTGGAGCACGTTGTCGCCGACCCTCTCTATCAGGCAGTGTGTGACGCCCTTCTTGCGTCAGAGTATAAGGCGTACCTCGGCCAGAGGCTCGAGACGTCGCGATCGCCGCCACAGCTTAACAACACCATTGTCTTCTCTATCGGGCCCGGGGCACGTCGCCAGGAGTTGCACCGCGATGACATGATTCACCACAACCGGCTTACCGCCATCGCCGCGGAGGACTACAAAGTCGGCCGCGATTCCGGGATCGGGTTTTTTGTTGCCGGGAAGCGGACGACTCGAGCCAATGGGGCCACTCGCTTCATTCCCGGCAGCCATCTCTGGGAGAACCTAGAGCCCCCCGACGAGGACCTGTCCGTGTTTGCTGAACTGAATCCCGGCGACGCCTTCATCATGCTCTCCAGCTGTTACCATGGAGGAAGCGCCAATACCACCGAGGACGAGGAAAGACTTGTGTATAGCTGTTTCATGACAAAGGGGTACCTGCGACAGGTAAGCATTGGTCTCGGAATGGTATTTCTAGTCATTGCGCGTTTGTTGACGCTCATTGTCTCCCAGGAGGAGAACCAATATCTTGCGAACCCGTTGGAGAAGATCCGCGAATATCCGGAGAGCCTGCAGAAATTGATCGGCTACCAACTGAGCAGCCCTTTCTTAGGCTGGGTTGATTTGGACGATCCAAGAAAGGCCTTGTACGGCAAGGATTGGGAGGCCAAGGGGGGTGACCTCTTTTAGTGTCCCGGAGTTGATTGGAAACGTCCTGCAGCAATCTCAGAGACACCAATCTACCATACGGAACAGTTAATGTGCTGGAAATCCTCCTCGAGCCGCCGTGTATGACATCAGGCGGTGAGATTTCAAGGCGTTGACCCGGGGGATAATCTCTTATGCGTCCCGGCTGTCTCTTGCTTTTCGTGTGATGAGTTGCGGAGTAGTGGTGGTAGTTGTAGGAATCAAGTGAAGCAGTCAGCTCGACATGGATGGAGACAGTGGTCAAACCCCGCCAAGACCGTATATGCTACTAGGCGATATTCAAGCTCTATATGCATATATGAATAAAATGTCCGCGTCTACTGTATCGGTACTTCGCACTTGCAGATGCGTCACTCTGTACAATAACCTGCATTCAATCCGGACCAATTTGCTTGGCATCCAACAATTGACCGTCACAATGACCAATAAGTTCGAGCTCTTCACATCTCTTCGATTTGATCCACATTTGCTGGGCGTCCCGAAAAGGCGCCTTGCAAATGCAGGATGGAACGCCAAAATGACCTCCCCATACTACATGCTCGACTTTCACCGAGATCGGATGCTGCGAGCCGCCACTCACTGGAACTGGGCCCCCGCCAGTGAAGCCATCTCAGGAGACACGGGCCTGCGGAACCTTGTTGAAGCGATCGAAGTCTTTCTGGCGCAGCATGGGAAGGAGACTCCGTTGAGGGTCAAGGTCCTGCTGACCGCGGAGGGGAAGTTGAGCTGCGAGGCATCGGAGGTACCCGCCGTGCCGTTGGAGAACCTCTTCCCCGAGAGACTTCCGCCGCCGGGGAGCTCCAAACAGCCCGGCGATCCTTCCGAGGAACCGCCTATGGAGGTCCTCATTGACGGAGCCGAGACTCCGCAGTCGGAGTACACCCACTACAAGACCACGAAGCGGGCCATGTACGACACGGCCCGAGACCGCGCGAAGATTGCCCCGACGGACCGCAAGGAGGTTCTTCTCGTGAATTCGAGGAACGACACGGTCATGGAAGGAAGTTTGACGACACCATTCTTTTGGAGGGATGGCCGATGGGTCACGCCGCCGGTTTCTGCCTCTTTCACTCCTTTGGCCGGGAGCGGTGGCCAGGACGGGACCACCCGCAGATGGGCGCTTGAGAGGTGAGCCGTGAGATGTGGTCGTCTGCTTTGTGACTTGGGACTAATGAATTGCCACTCAGAAACCTGGCTGTAGAGGAAGAAGTCAGGGCAGACAGCCTTGTGGATGGCGAGCCGTGCTGGATCAGCAACGGTGTCCGCGGCTTCACTTTCGGAAAGATACGCCTCAATGCCGCCTGAATCTTGCTGCTTCGGCACTCTTAAATATAGGCTATCGCCTCATTGGCATGCGTCTTATGCTTGGATGCTTGGGGAAGGCCATTCAAATCAATCAGCAATGACAAATGCATGAATTCTTGTTTATTAACAACAATTTGCAGTGTTTTTGTAGGCGACAGCACTCGTCAGACTTCATGACAGTTCTACGTGTCTACGATACAAGGGGTACACCTCAAAGAACGAGGACTGGGTGGGAAAAGAGAGCAATGCCACCCATTGACGAAATTCAACGCCAAGTTCAGATCCAGCAGCACGATTACTCCCGGGAGGCCTCATCTGCTTCGCGGCCTGTCGCGCCGTGCTTGGCAGGGTATCCAGGAATCTGGAGTCGATCGCCGCCAAGACGGGCCATGGCCCGCTAAGCTGATCCCTGTCCTGGAACTACCGTGCGGCGTCCGTTACATCATTCAGCAGGCGGGGGAAGACGTCAAGCCACGACCGATTTGTTCATCAGACCAATTGATCTGCCAGTTTCTAGCAAATCGGGAGCCTGAGGTTCAGTGTGATTGATTTGCATGTGCCAAACACCCACGGTATTTCGGTAGCTTGCCCGGCCGTCTAGTGACGACCAACAGAGGTCCTTGATAGCGCAGGCGGATTAAGCTCCCGCAAAACGCCTGAACGTTCGAACCGGTCTAGCGTTTCCTTTATTTCTCCTCTTTCTCATTCAACTCCTACCAATTGTTCATCATTGGGGTTAAAACGACTCAGTCCAGTCTCCACTGGCATATCGGTACCCTAACCAACTGCCTCTTCGGGCTGGACCGAGGCTTTCGTCCCCTCCTATCCCTCCCCGAGCCCCTAGAGCTCAGAGCACGGGCAGAAGGTCCGAATGCGCTGTCACGAAAGCTCCGTTTCAAGCTTGCAGTTGCACTGCCCCACCTCCCGTGCCTTGCTCTCAGCTGTCACACTTCAATGCCGGCATGAGGCCTCTCCTGTTCATGACAAAACCGACCCTGACTAGGTTGAACCGTCGTCAGCGTTGACACTAGGTGCTTGTTTTATAAGTCGCGACAGGCCACCGCATGATTCTTCCTCGCACCCCCTGCCGATACCGTTCTCATCTACCGACAGACCGTTCTCTCAAGCAAGCAGGTTTTCGAGCAAAGCCATCATCTCTTCTCGGCCAGTCAACTGAACTGGTCTAGGGTAGCTAGGTGCCGGCATCCGAACGGTTTATTTGTCTTACCCAAACGGGCAGGTATTTAACACGATCCGACGACTCATTGCTCAACCCAGCTCAATTCTCAGCCTTCATCATTCAACTCTCCATCCGACTTATTATTGCCTTGCTCATAGCCGTCATAGCTATCATGGAGGCGTTTCTTCAAGCTCAGTCCAAGTTCAAACAAGACAAGGGTCTTACCAAGATCCCCGCTGTCGTGAACAAGAACTACAAACGCCACGGCACGAAGTCGTACGTCCACTTGCTGAACAAGTACAAGTTCGAGCCGACGAAAGCGGGGCCCTATGTTCAAACCAGGAGGATGGCCCAGAGGGGCCTCGCGGCCCCCGGCTTCAACGCGGCAATCGGCGGCCGGGTCTCCATGACCAAGGTCCTCGTGAAAAAGACCGACTCGGGCGATGAGAGCGGCGAGGTTACGGCCGAGGACCAGCAGTACGACTCCATGTACCTCTGCGAGGTGACCATCGGGACGCCGCCGCAGAAGTTCAAGCTGGACTTTGACACGGGCTCCTCTGATCTCTGGGTATATCGCGCTGTTGTCTACTTACAAGAACGTTCACAACTGACACGGCGACAGGTCTTCTCGACGGAGCTCAGCAGCTCCCTCCAGTCCAACCACAGCGTCTTCGACCCGTCCAAGTCGTCCACCTTCAAGAAGCTGGACGGCCGGACGTGGAAGATCTCGTACGGCGACGGCAGCTCCGCCTCGGGCGACTGCGGCACCGACAACCTCGTCCTCGGCGGGCTGACGGTCGAGGGCCAAGTCGTCGAGCTCGCGCAGGAGCTCGCGCCGCAGTTCTCCCAGGGCACCGGCGACGGCCTCCTCGGGCTCGCCTTCAGCTCCATCAACACGGTGCAGCGCGACGGCAGCTTCCGCGACCCGCAGAAGACGCCCATCGACAACATGATTGCGCAGAAGGACATCCCGCAGGGCGTGGAGCTGTTCACGTCCGCCTTTTACAGCGAGCGCGACGAGGGCAAGCCGCGGTCGTTCTTCACGTTTGGGTGGATCGACACGGAGCTCGTCAAGGCCTCCGGGGAGGAGATCCACTGGGTCGACGTCGACAACTCGCAGGGTTTCTGGATGTTCGAGTCCGGGGGCGCGAGCGTGAATGGGAAGGCCGTGGGCAAGAGCGGGAACAGGGCCATTGCGGACACGGGGACGACGCTGGCGCTCGTGTCGGACGAGGTGTGCGAGGCGCTGTATGCCGCGATTCCGGGGGCCAAGTACGACGAGCAGAACCAGGGGTACGTGTTCCCCACGAGCACCAAGGCGGACGACCTGCCCGAGTTCAAGGTCGCCGTCGGCGACAAGGAGTTTGCGATTCAGAAGGAGGACCTGGCGTTCGCGCCTGCCGGGGACGGGTTGTGGTACGGAGGTGTCCAGTCGCGGGGCTCCAACGACTTTGACATTCTCGGAGACGCGTTTTTGAAGTCCATCTACGCTGTAAGTGGCCCCCCCAACTGGAGTGCGACGATGATGCTGATTGTGTCCAGATTTGGGATCAGGGGAACACGAGATTCGGGTGTGTCCCGAAGATTGAAAAGACGCAGAACCTGACTCCCCCGTCCGGTTCGAGTTGAGCGGGGGAATGAATGAGACTGTCGTGATGGTTGTTGTGATGGCAAGGAAGCGACGAGCAGTGTTCTAGCAGGTCTAGAAAGGGGGTGGATCAAGTGAAGTTCAGTTGCACACGGAGATATGGGGTTAAGTGGGAAGGACATGAGAAGAGCACCGGGACAGCAGTTCAGCGGGAGCTCGAAGCCGGAAGAGTTGCAAGGGTTCGGATCCGGTACTAGTTGTCTTTTAGCAGCCAGAAGTCCACTCGACCTTGATTGCCGTCGAGGAACTAGTATCATTGCGAATAGCACGAGAAACCATTGAGCCCCGGATTGCGTATTGTGGTTGACAATGTCGTTCAGTGAAACTGGGGCTAATCTGTCACTTGGTGAGAAGGCTGAAATCAACAGCCAGCACTGATCTCATTGAACAGACATTGAACAGAACGGGCTCGTATACTCGGCGAACCCAAGTACATGTACCCCAGGTCTTGGCGAGGTGTCGTCTGGTCTAAGATCGGCCAAGCATGATCTCCTAGATATGTTCGGAGCTGTCGGAACGAGAAACCAAGGGTCCTTTAATGCAAGGAGAAATATCTTGGGAACGGAAGTGGTGGCTGGTTTTTTTTGAATGTCCCACTGAGATTGACTCGACACTTGGCACGGAGAAGACTCCGCGCAGTTGGCAGAGTTGTAGGTTTCGAGCAACCCAGACCACGCCACGCCAACCCTGTCCCATATCTGTTCACGTCAGGTGTTTGCAACAAGACGCGGCGGCGGCCCGCGTGGCAAAAAGGAGTTCATCGCTCATCCATCAGCTTAGGGAGCCGCCGGTTCGGGGTTTGTTGGGCAACAACGGCAGGCACATGACGACTGGTTGGCTCCCGGCTCTTGGCACCGGTGTGGGTTTGCGGCGTCTTGTTGGTATTTTAGTTGTCATCCCATCCCGTCCCGCGGCGGTTGAGAGGGCACATGGTGGGCACGAGTAAGGTTTGATGCGAGCGCAGGCAGATCCTGGACGGTCCCAGCGGCGAGGCACTTGAAACGGTGAGCCGGCACAATGGCGCTGGGGGGTGCAGAGTGTCAGACGGTTGGTGAAGCAGCTGGAAGCTCTCGTCAAGGGTTCGGCGAGACGGGGTATCGGGATCGGTGTAACAGCCGTGGAAAGGAGAATACGAGAGAGAGAGAGCTCACGGTTGAGGAGAGGCTGGAACGGACAGGTTACCTACCTACAAAGGTAAGGTAAGATAGGTAGGTAGCCAGGACTGATGAATGAGTGAGTTGACGAGGTCTGGACTCAGCAGGCGGAGACGAGCACTCGACGAAACAAAACCCCCAAAGCGGGTCCGTCGAAGCTCCAGCCCGGCGCCGGATTGGTGGAGAGGTTATATTCTTGGTCGCTCCACCGGGGCAAGCGAGCAGCGGGCAGGTCCAGTGTGGCCCGGGCTGGGCCCCAAGGCGGCCCAAAAGAGCGTGGCACGTCCGGCACGCCGGTCCCAATGGAAGGGTGGCATCCTACTGGCTGGGAGATCCACGGGGGCAGGCTGCTGCAGTGGACCTCTTTAATTTTTTTTTTTTTTTTTCTCGGGGGAACACGAGCACAGCCAGCCAGCGCAGCAGCAGCGTCAGCGGCCTGCCACGGGCCGCCCAACCAACCGGCCGGCCAGTCAACAGCTGCCCGAAGGAAGCAGCAGAGAAAACCTGGTTCAAAAAAAAAAAAAAAAAACCAGCACCCCGTTGCAAGTGCCAGCCAGCAGCACCGCACCGCAGCCTATGGGCGTGTCCACTGTCCCGTGTGCGTGTGCCCGTCCATGTCTGGAACCTGGACCCCGTCGTCCGTCCGCCGCCGCCATCGCCTGCTGCCCTGCTCTGCTCTGCTCTGCTCTCCACTGCCTCTGCTGCGTCTTGTCGTCTGGCCCAAATCCTCCCTTCCCTTCCATCATCACCACCATCTCCACCCCTGCGGTTCCTCCTCGCACCCAAACCCTCCTCCTCCTCTCCTCCTTTTTAGACTTCCACCCTTCATCTGCTCTTTCATTAGAAGCAGAGAGGTCAGAGGAGACGACGACACGGGTCCAGCATAGCCGGTGCACTGCATTGCGGTTCTCTTCGCTCTGCCCTGCGCTGCACATCCATCCGACAAGCTGTGCTTCTGCTGCCGCTGCCGCTGTTGCTCTGCTGCTGCTGCTGCTGCTGTTGCTTCACGGCCGCTGCAACGCCGCACGCCTCACGCCTCACGCCTCCGCCGCTGTATTTTATTTCTAATACGCCTCTTGGCCCGTCAGTTTGCCCCGTCGCCCTCATTCTTCGCCAACCGCAGGGCGGTACCACCTTTTCCCCTCTTCCCTTCATCTCGATATCTGGCAAGCATCGCATGATTCCCTCGACATCGTCCCGCCGCTTCCTCCGCTCCCCGAGCCTGCCCTGCCCGTCAACCTGAGCATCACCCGGTCACCACCGATCCAGCCTCGACACGCGAGGCACAGGTAGCTCCCAGCAAGCTTCATCATGGCGGCCCCTCGACGCAGAAAGATTGGTCATCGACGACGCATCGAGGATGAGGAAGACGGCGAGGGTGGACCCGACCAGCTCGACCTCGATGATGACTCCATGACCGAGGGTTCCATCATCAGCGACGACCACGACCACGGCAACGACAGCGACACGAGCAACATCGACGAGGCCTCCCCCATCACCCCGAACGCGAGGAAGTCGGCCGGTAATGGAAACCCAAAGCCCGCTGCCCGGAACGCCCCCGCTCCCCCGGGCTCCCACACGAACAACAAGCCCGTATCCGATGCCGACGAGATGCTGCAGGGCCTTTCCATCAACGACGCCCCCGAGCCCGTTCAGGAGGTCCAGCTCGACAACGACGCTGCATCCCCGCCCAAGTCGTCCGCCCCCCTCGTCGTGAGCTCCCACACCACCCGCACCGCCGAGCCCGTAGGCGAACGTCGTCGCCGGGAGCACGAGGAATACAAGCGGAGAAGGGATGAAGACCCCGCCTTCGTTCCCAACCGAGGGGCCTTCTTCATGCACGACCACCGCCACGCCGGGCCTTCTGCTAACGGCTTCCGGCCCTTCGGCAGAGGACGCGGACGTGGCCGCGGTGGAGGCATCGGGGGCCCCTACGCACCGATGAAGTATGCTTCTCAACAAGAATCATCTCGCCGTCCTCCGGCTAACCCGCTCAGTCAATTGCACAGTCCGACCGATCCCCTGACGAGTGGTCAATGGGCTCATGACATGCACGAGGCCGTTGCCGACCCGCCGCCCTCGAGACAACCGAGACACATGCCCGAGGAAGAAGGACCCGCCAACGGCAACGGCTTCATCCCAACATGCCCCTCCAACCCGACCCCGATCAACAGGACTCTGTCGACCGAGCGACACATCGGCAACGTGCAGGTCAGGGTGTCCCTTCCCGTCGTGGGCAAAGGCCCAGCTGCGTTTAGCATGCCAGTCAAACAGTACACCAAGCTCCCCGACCACCGACCTCCCCTGCGCCGCGACAAGCCCGTCCGCATCTCCCTGCCCGACAACCTGCCCAAGTATATCTTCCCCGCTGTCGACCGGTCCTTTATCTTTATCCCCCGAGCGATGCGGCCGAATCAGCAACGGACCCGGGGCAAGCCTCGCTCCGGGCTTGGCTCTATGGGAGGCTTCTCCAGACGCACCAGCGTCTTTGGCGGCAGCTACTACGGCAGCGCGTACTCTCCGAGCATTGCTCTCAGTCGGCGTTCCTCGCTGGCACCCGATGGGCGGGATTATCTGTTTTCGCCCACCGGCTCCGTCATGTCGAGACCCCCTGTTCCCGTGGAGAATCCCAGGCCTGTCGTGCGGTTGCCGCCCGCAAACCACCCCCATCAGCCGTTTATCGGGCAGGATGGCATGCCTCTGCAGCCAAACGAGACGTCCATCAGCGACTTGCCGCAGCCACAAACGCACCCGTTGCCGCAGAAGCCCGCATTCCAGGAGAACCGGCCAACCCAGATTCCCATGCACCAGCCTCGCCCGCAGAAGGCCGTCTCGGTCACGAACATTGAATCGCCGACCCTCAATCAAGGCCCGCAAGCCTTCCAGCAGGCGTTCCACCAGCAGGTTCCTCTGCAGGTGTCTAATGGCCTCCCTCAGGAAGCCCACTCACGGCAGCCGTCGTACCCCACGCAGCACTCGACTGGTACACCTCTGTCTCAGATCCCCGAACGGGCGATCCACGCTGCTCCATTCCAGCCCAACTACCCGCCGCAACAGAATTTCTACAACCAGCCTTACCCCATGATGCAGCATCAACAGCAGCAGTTTTACTACCCCGGACAATACAATGGTAACAACATGGGCCCGTCGGCCACGGCCCCGTCGTTTGTCCCTTCGCAACAGCAGGGCCAAGCCCCGGGCTTCCCTCAACAGGCCCAGGCAGATCCCGCGGGGGCGCAGGCGAACGGACAAGCTCCTGGAGGACCCAACTTAGTCGCCCAAGAAGTCAACGGCATGGTGTACTACTACGACGCGGCTCAGCTTCCGCCCATGAACACATACCAGGGCTACCAGCCTCCTCCGCAATTTGGCCCTGGCGTCGGTGGCATGGGTGGAATCACGCCGAGCCCGGACGGGTTCTACTACCAGCAACCCGCGCCTGGAATGGTGTACTACTCGCAATAGGATTATGGGCAGCTACCTACCACCTTGGTTCCTTCGTTCCCCGTAACGCCTTCTCCATAATCCTTGTAATTCTCATTGTCGGCTTTTCTGGTCGTCGCTATACCCTCTTCTCGTCGGACGGCTGGACGGGGGCAAAGGGGCAGGAGGAATTTCAAAAAGCGATGGGTGTCGAGACTCTATATGATTATAGTATTGCTAGGACTGGGGGCGCACTTGATCCGTGGCGAGTTGCAACTTTTGGGTTGGGTGGAGCACGTTCAGCGAGGTTTGCCGTCGACCGCTTCCCCCTTTTCTTGTTCCAACACGCTTGCAAGCACCTGATGGGAGGAAAGGGGAGGACGTTCTTGGCGGACTAGGAAACTGGAGGATAAGGGGAGAGACGGACAGGTCGACAACGCGCGGGGACAGTCCCAACGGGTTCAACACAGCCTATTCATTCACCTTTTTTCTCGAATTCAAGAAGTTCCTCCCGTTCCACAACCCCCTTCACTACCCGTTCCTCTCCTGGGTCTCACTGCCGTTGTTACTTCATGCGTTGGCGTTTCTGTCGGTTTCACTTGCTCTGCGTGTCTGCTGTCGTCGGGGACATGGTTACGGACGGGTGGTTTTCCACGGCGGGGGGGAGGTTCACATGTGTCTGTCTTTTACGTGTGCAAATTTTTTTGGATACTTTTCTTCCTGGTTTGGCTTGTGAGCGTCTATACATTTCAAAATTCTCATCATGATCAACACCCACCACATTTGTTTTTTCTTTCCCCTTATGGTCTTCCAATGTGGTGGTGGCTTTCTTCTTCTTCTTTCGGTTTTGTTCAACCTCCTCAATGTCAACTCGGTCGAGGACTGACTGCCTAGACGTTCCTTTCCCTTTTAACTTGGGGGGTTTATATTTCACCAGGGGGGGGGGGGGGGGGGGGGGGGGGGGGGGGGGGGGGGGGGGGGGGGGGGGGGGGGGGGGGGCGGCGGGGGGGGGGG